>JANHFS010005212.1:82873-97089 GCA_032467975.1 Trimeresurus albolabris | reverse complement strand
TTTATATTTCATTTATATTTATAAAAGTTAATTTGTTAAATCATTATATATCCTATTTTCAAAGTTATTATTTAAGCTTAATTTCCCCTCAGTATTTCAGTCATTCCTTAATCCTAATTCTCTTCAATTTAATTTACCTTTAAATTTCAAATTTTTTATGCACATACATCATCCCAATATTTTTACATTTTATATACTATATTACTTATATCTCTTGTCCCTCTTATTGTAAGGCCCCTTTATATCCAAAGTTATCTGTTCTTTTAACTGTATTCAAATAAGTGTTTGCTCATGTAATACTCCATCTGGTAGGGTAAATCAAATCTCTTGAATCTGTCTCTGGCCTTCTTCTTTTGCCAAGTAACTTTCCAAGTTGATATATTCCGCTTGCCAGGAAGTTCTTGAATTTTTGTAAGTATTTTCGAAGTGGAGAAGACAGGATGCATATAATATATGCTTTTTGTCTCCCGAACTCTAATGGTTCTCCTGGCAGTTCTATAGTCCATTTTGTTAAATCTTCTTTATTATCCCCATGCTTATTTTGATATTCTGATGAATAAAATATCTTTTCCATTTTTAATGTTATATCAAGGTTTTTTTCTGTTTGTGTTAAATTATAATTCTCTTCATTTGTAGCTTCGCTGATTAAGTCATTTTCTTCTGGTTTATGTTCTGTTATCTGATTTATTTGTTCATTTTTTACTATCATTTTCTGAGTGTTTTTTGATTGTGAGTTTAGATTAGAGATGTGCTCATTTATGTTGTCAAAGTTGTTTTTGATCTCCTTGTGGTTTGAAGCTATTGTCATTTGCATCTGTTGTAGCATTACATACATTTCCTCCTGGAAAGTATTTATCTTGTCTTGAAATGTTTCTTCTGGAGGTTTTTGTTATTCCAGGCTAGGTCCTTCAGGAGTAAGTATTAAATGTGGTTTTCTGTCATTTTTTGATAAGTATGCAATATTCATGTTGTCTCCCTCTTTCAAATAGTCCTTCATCAGTGTATACATGTATACATGTGCATGGCGAAAAAAATGAATCTTGTGAGTTTCCCAGACAGATGGCATAGGGAACAAAGCTGTTACAGAATTGGGTAGTCCTACTAGAAATGCTTTGAAACAGAGTAACAGAAACAGACCGTAAAGTGGATGTGTGGGGTCTCTAACAATGCTTTGAGCTCTAAGCATATAGCACTTATAAGCAGTATCCCGAATACCAGGAAGCAAGCTTCCAATGATCTTCTCGGCTGTCCTTACCATTCTCTGTATGGATTTTCTATCTGAGCCACTGCTGCCAGCTAAGTAAACTCAGCAGATGTAGAAACAATCATCATCAAAACAGCAAGTGAAGAGTGAAGAAATGATAAGAGAGCTGTTACTTTAAAAAAATCTACTGAGGACAGAAACAAATGAAATACATTTACCTATAAAGTATTGAATTATTTATTTCTGGTCCTTATAATCATGTGTAATCATTTTACAGTTCAGATGTCTATAGGTCAGAAGTTCTTGGAACCTGCCTAGAAGTAGGATTCCAGGCTAATTGATTTTGAAATTCCTCAAATCTTCAACTTTTTAAGGAGTATGAAGTTCCTTTTTTTTCTTTCAGAAAATGGCTAATGAGAAAGCACTCCTGTAATCAGTATGTATTAGCTAATTGGTATAGCTAGTTTTACTTTATTCTTGCAATCTTTTTTTTTATTTGAATTTCTAGATGTTAGAATTTCTCTTTTGTATTATTATTTTATATATTTGCATACCTGTATTTAATCTAATAAAATTAATTTATTTCTACCTTCACATTCCATAATAGAATTCTCACTTCCAATAAAATAGATTACAATCCTTAAAAAGCCTGATTTTATATGAGTTCAAGGGAGTTAGCTGATGAACTGAGATAGAGTAGACAAGAATCAAAATTAAATAGAAAATGTAGCATCTAAAGTAATTTAACCAGCAAAATCTTTTTTTCCTTGTTTTTTATTGATATTGTTGTAGGTAATTGTATTCATTCATCAGGAGAAGTGGCAATGCTAGTTAATCTGATTCTTTGCAACCTAGTTTAGAGTTACATATTTGCTTTCAGTCATTGGTCTTCCATAATTATCTGACTCCCTGAGCCATCTAACCAATAAGACTGTAAGATGAAAGCTCAGATAGATTAGGACAGGGGTGTCAAACTCACAACATCATGTGATATGTCGCAACGTATTGTGACTTTTTTCCATTGCCAACAATGGGGTTGGTGTGGTTTTGGCATGATGCATCCGGCCCGTGGGCTGACAGTTTGACACCCCTGGACTAGGAAATGGAAGCTTATTTTACAAGGAAGACTACCTGTCTTTTTCAAAACTGCAATACAGAGCCATCTTGATATTGAGTAATCATGGTAGATTGGTGGTAGAGCTGATGTTAGTATAGAAAAGAGATCAAGTTCAGACTGGCATCTCCAGTAAGGCATGAGAAGCCTTCAAGCAGAAACCCTAGATAGTGATTACTTTCTAGTAGTAATATTAGGCCAGATCAATGAATGACTTGACAAAGTACAGGTCATTTTTATGACTTAGAATAAGTCATGGACTACTAGGTCACTTAGCAACTGTTTGAAGTTATGACAGACCCTGAAAAAGGGACTTACAACCAGATTTGAAGTTCCAATGGCTGACACACACACACACACACCACACACATACCAGATTATATGGCCACGCTTTGGGCACTTAGCAGCACGTCCCATGGTCACATGATAATGATTTATGGCATTTATTTCTGGTTTCTGGGGGAAAAAGTCCCATTGTGAAGAATGGGTTCACTTAATGATTGAATTGCTTGCTTTATGACTGCTACAAAAAAGAACATAAAACAGGCACAGTCATGTGGTAAGCCACTTAAAACCATCATGACTTACAACTGAAATTGTGGGCATAAGTTGAGAGTAGAATAGGCTCTGTTTTATGATTCCTGCCTGAGCAGGGGATTGGACTTGACCTCCAAAGTCCCTTCCAACATTATTATTATTATTATTATTATTATTATTAATAATAATAATAATAATAATAATAATAATAATAACCACCTGCCAGCATGTCCTTGTACAGCTCTGTTTCGGATACTTCTCTGCTGTTTAGATCTATTTCATTCTTTTTTCCCTTTATAGGGAAAAGCATTTCTAGAATTATTTTTTTGTCACTTAACCTGATGCAGGGCTTTTTTAACAGAACTCCAGCAACACTTTTTTTTGTTGTTGTTGCAATTGCCAAAAATGCCTGCAGCCCACCTAAGATGTTGTGTAGGTACCATCAGCTGAAAAACATTTCTCTTACTTAAGTCAGATTCACATACAGAAGACTGAGATGGAGATGAGTTGAGAAATTCTGAAAGAACAGAGTAGACTTCAGATTCTCAAGTCATTTATCTGCATTTTAAAAAGAAAAATAGGTAAAAGAAGTGCACTTATACATAGAAGATGAAATACAGCAAGAAATTGGGAAAAGCAGAAACATTCCTCTCCGCCTGTGCTTATTTTTTATATAATAAGGAAATTTTGTACAGAGGAACATTCAAAACAGCTTTTTCACCTGCAACTAGAATTCTCATCCATTTTACTGTCTAGGATTTAAATCCCTGCATTTCTCTCATTTTTTTCCTGATTCTACTCTAGACCAGTGTTTCTCAGCTAGCTGGGGAATTCTGGGAGTTGAAGTCCACACATTATAAAGTTGACAAGGTTGAGAAACTGTAGGAGATGACCAGGCTGAGCCTGAGCGAGGGGTCAAATGTATCATCAGTGGTGAATCCCTTCACAGCCACAGGACATCAAAGTCCAGACCACCTTGAATTCTTTCTACTTTTATTGTCTGCTAATTTCCATTGGCCATTAGTAGTTCAGATTCTTAAAGAGAGCTCAAACTTATAATAAATCTTTATACCCATTTGAACTGTCTGGACCTCCTGATTTCCTGGTGCGTGACAGAAACACTGCTATATGTTGACTTTTCCAATTCCCCTTCTCCCATCTTCCTTGGCCTGAAGATGTAGCACAGCTTCTGACATGGATAATTCCTGTACTATATATTCTTTTAATCCATAAAAGGAATTTATGGAATGACATGTTGACCAAATATTTCCATGAAAAGAGGTATGATTATTTTTAAGTGATTGGGTCAGTTGTTTCCCTATTTCTTGAGCAGAAATCAAGAGTTGTGTGCAGTGGTGGGATTCAAATTTGTGAACAACTGGTTCTCTGTGTGGATGCCACTTCCAGAAGTCCATTCTGGGCCTGGCCAATGAAAAATTAGCTACCGGTACTGCCGAAGTATGCAAACTGGTTGAATCCCACCACTGGTTGTGTGTGGCTGCATGTGGTCTAGCGGCTGAATTACTAGGATGATAATTTATGTAATAGGACCACCTCTACACAAGCCAGCATTTTGAATTTGTTGGCGGCTTAAATCAGTGCAGGCTCAAATGTGTGGAGCAAAGAAAAAAAAAGCATACGGTACCATTACAAGGGCAGCTGACTGTCATTTTTTTAAAAAAAATTGAGCTTAATACATATGGTGAAAGCATATTGACAAATTACTTGTCATTTCCAAATTCTGAATGTGCTCCAAAGCTGCATGAAAGGCAGATTGAAATATGGTTTCAAGAGTCAGTCTTTAGGGAGGCAGGAGTGAGAGGAACAACAGCAGAAGCTCATCATGCCAGATCCCACAGCTTCCCTCCCCCCACCCTTCCCCATTCCTTGTTGCTAATCAGTATAACAGCACTTAATGATCACATCGTGGACAAATAGATGTCCTAGGTTTAAAAGAATGCTAAGCAATGGCTCTCCTGATGGTAAAGGATCTGAGGAAGGTTGAACAAATGCTTGCCATCCTTCGATAACTACCAGATACTTTCATGCTTACAAAATGATATCCCTTTCCATTCATGAAAAACCCATTTTATCCATGTCCTTCCTAAGGATCGCAGGATTGTGAGACATTAGTTCATTTTCCAATTGCTCATTTAAAAGAAGAACCTAGTATCATAAAGTTGGGAAGGGGCTGCTGAGTCCAACTCATGCTCAGTGCCAGGGATTAGATTAAAACTTTACCAGCAAATGGCTGTTAGTGTTCTGTTCCAGCCTACATCCATCCTTGTTGTGTTACAAGAACAACCCCTTTCTTATCAGTAGGCTGGAAAAAAACCACACTTTTTATTTCATATACAGTCCTGATAATTTTTCCCCAAAACACAAACAACAGAATACTTTTCCAATGGATAGTTGGTTCAAAAGCAAAACAGAGCAGGAGTTAAACAAGAAATTGTTTAGAATTACAATTAATTAATTCACCAGCAAAACAACAAACCATGATCCCTGGATACTGAAGCTCTTTGCAAACGGTTGCCTTCAGCAACCAGCACCGCCCACACCTTCCCTTTTTATAAAGCAGCCCCAAGGCGTGGCTTCTCAATGCCTTCTCCTCCTTCCTTGGAGTTGTCGTACTGACTCCCTCTGATTTGCTCTAGATAACTGCCTTCGTTTACGAGCGTCTATAATGATGTCCAGCTGTGAGTCCTCAAAGTCTGACTCATCTCCCCCACACAGCTGTGTCTCATCCTGAATATGACTGGAGGGGCTAGGCTCTTCATCCGACTGTGAGTCTTGTAACTCATCAGAGCCTTCCTCCGATTCTGATGGCTCCTCCTCCTCCTCTGATTCCCCAGACTCAGCTGCCGGGATCACAGGCTGACATGGAATTACAACACTATCCCGCACCGCAGGACCCTTTCCCCGGGTCTGCTGGTCCGGATGTGGTCGGGCGGGGAACTGGTCATGGAAGGCAGTCACCAAGGCAGGAGCATGAATGGTGGTCGCATCCTCCCAGGTGAACTCCTCCAGTCCATAGCCCTTCCACTCAACCAGGTATTGAAAGTGCCCTTTCAGCCGAGAGCTCCGAATGCTGGCGACCTCGTACTCGGGAGGGCTGTCTCCGTCACGTTGTCCGGAGGTTGCTCGGGGACCAATAGCAACCGGTGAAAGACTGGATGCACCCGCACCAAACTTGGCAGAGTTAATCAACAGGCGACTGGATTGATGACCGCTTCTATTGGGAACGGTCCTAGATATTGGTGGTCTAACTTCTTGGCTGGCCAGGTTGATGGTAGGTTCCTGGTGGACAGCTATAACTGGTCTCCCACCGTTAGTGGAGGCATATCCCGCCTCGACCGATCAACCACCTTTTTGTAATCGGCCTTGGCCTTCTCCAACTGTCGTACCAATCATTGAATCGCCTGTAACTCTGCCATAAAATCATTCACTGCTGGAACCGGTGAGTCTAGCGGTGAAAGAGGGAAAAATCAGGGGTGATATCCCACATTGGCCAAGAACAGGGTCATCTGCATAGAGTTGTGCTGCGAGTTGTTGAACGTGAACTCGGCCACCGCAAGATAGTCCACTCAATTGTTCTGCTCTTGATTTATATAGCAGTGCAGATATTGCTCAAGGATCCCGATGACCTTCTCAGTCCCGCCGTCAGTTTGGGGATCATGCGCAGATGAGAGGCAGATCTTGACGTCCAATGCCTTCATAAACCCCTGCCAGAAACGTCTGTAAATTGGGACCCTCTATCGGACACAATCCTATCAGGGAGGCTGTGCAGCCGGAACACTTGCTGGATGAACATACGACAGGTGGCATGGGCTGACGGCAAGCCATGGCATGGGATGAAATGCGCTATCTTGGTCAGCATATCCACCACCACGAACACTGTCGTAAATTCAGAAGATGGGGGTAAATCTGTCAAGAAGTCTATGGACACAGCCCCCCAGGTTCTTTTGGGCATTGGCAAGAGCTGCAATAGTCCAGGCGGAGCTCCCGTTGCTGACTTGGCCTGCCTACATGGGGTATAGGATGTAACAGAGGCTGGACGTTGTGTCTGACTCGGGGCCACCAGAAGGTACGGGAGACCAAGTTCAGGGTCTTGAACAGGCCAAAATGCCCCGCTGACGGATTATCGTGACACTGGCTGAGGATGAGTTCCCTGAGTGGCCCTCCTGGAACATAGAGCCGGTCATGATAGTGTAAAAGTCCATCTGTGACTGTCCAGGGGGAATCTGGCCCCATCTCTCCTTTTGCTGAGCCACCCACGCATCGTGTTGCTGGGTCTCCCGAATCCAAGCCTGTACATCTATAGGCTCCCACACCGCAGCAAAAGACTCAATGCGGAGCACTGTCCTGGGCAGAAGCTTATCTTCTGCTCGGGAATATTCGGGCTTCCTGGACAGAGCATCCGTTCTTTGGTTGCAACCACTGGGTATGTATGTACATTACATGGAAATTGAACCTTGCAAAGAAAAGAGACCACCGAGTCTGGCGTTGGTTCAATTTCCGAGTGGTCTGCAAGTGTTCCAAATTCTTATGGTCCATCCAGATGATGTCTCCATGCCTCGAACGCCACTTTGATGGCCAGTAGCTCCTTCTCCCAGATGATATAATTGCGCACCGCCGCATTCAGTTTCCGCAAGTAGTACACACAAGGGAAGAGGGCAACGCCGGACGACATAGCCTGAAGTAACACTGCTCCAATGGCAATGTCAGAGGAATCCGCCTCCATGACAAACAGCCATTGCGGGTCAGGATGCTTTAAGATGGGCTCCTTCATGAAGGCTTCAAAGTCTGGAAAGCCCATTGTTCTGGGGCGTCCCACTGAAACCGGGTCTTTTTCTGCAGGAGCCCAGTGAGGGGGGCCGTCATGGCAGCAAAACCAGGGATGAAAGTCCGATAGTAGTTGGCAAACCCCAGAAGTCGCTGGATATCTTTAACACGACGTGGGGGTTGCTAACTCCGCAAAAACTCAACCTTACTCAGCTCCATGGCGATGCCCTCAGGAAAAATGCAGTGACCCAGGAAGTCGATGGTCCTCTGGTAGAACTGGCACTTCTCCAGTTTGGCATACAACTGATGTTCTCAGAGCCGTTGCAGGACCAGACGGAGATGCTGATGGTGTGCCTCTCGTGACAGGGAGTAGATCAGGATGTCATCCAAGTAGATCACGACAAAATGATCTAACAAGTCTCGGAAGATGCCATTCATAAAATGCTGAAACACTGCAGGGGCGTTGGTCAGTCCAAACGGCATCACAGTTTACTCAAAGTGCCTGTACTGGGTACCAAATGCCGTCTTCCACTCATTACCCGACCGAACCCTGACGAGGTTGTAGGCTCCTCTCAGGTCCAACTTTGTGAAGATCTTTGCCCCATGGAGCCAGGAGTTCGGGAATGAGGGGCAGCGGGTATTGATTATGCACTGTGATGGTGTTTAGTTTCCGGTAGTCACAACAAAGCCTCATTTCGCCAGATTTTTTTTACAAAGAGCACAGGCGCTGATACTAGCGAAGACAAGGGCCGAATAAAACCCCGAGCCAAATTCTTGTCCAGAAAGTCCCGCAACGCGGCCAACTCGGGGTCCGACATGGAATACAAACGCCCCACTGGGAGAGGCGCATCAGGGACTAAATCGATGGGGCAGTCGTATGGCCTGTGCGGGGGCAATTGATCCGCCTCAATCTCGTTGAACACATCAGTGTAATTCGCCAGTTTGGAGGGCAAGGTGTCCCCTAGAAGACCCTCCACCTGGCCGGCACAGACATGGCGGTTGTGGTCCACACACTGTAAGCTTGGGAAGGCGACCTCTGCGGGTCATGCGTCCGGAGCCACGCCAGTCCCAAGACCACAGGGAAATGCAGGTTGCAGGCTATATAGAACTGAATAGCCTCCTCATGTGAACTGATGGCCATACATAATGGTTGTGTGGCGGCCTTAATTGGTCCAGATAGGAGCACTCGACCATCAATAGTCTCCACTAACATGGGCGGTTCCACCGGGCACTGGGGAACAGCCCATTTGGCCACAAATTCTGCATGTATAAAGTTTGTGGTGGCCCCAGAGTCAATTGAAGCATGGACTGGAATCCCCTTCGGCATCCCAGGGAGGATCAGGCGTGCCTCCAGTATCAGATTCTGTGGAGGTCTGTAGGCAGCATCTGAAGGACGTCGCTCGGTGTTGTGGGATGTCCGACCTAAAACACCTTTCAGATGGGCTCGGGGCGTTTCCCGACAGAGGAGTAGGTGGCTTTCTCGGGGCAGACTAGGTCACTAACACCCTTCGTCGCTTCTTGGGGCAGAAGGTGGCCAAATGCCCAGGGTCCCCACATTAAAAACACAAGCCCCCCGAACGCCGTCTGTGCATTTCAGCCACTGATAGCGAGGTCTGGCAGCACCTAACTCCATAGGCTCCTCCCGCTGAACCGGAATCTCACACACAACGGGGGCCACACGAGTCTCTGGGGTGGCACGATGACTCCTATGCTGCTGCAGCCAAGCATCAATCTGCAGACAGAGATGGATCAGCCCGTTGAGGTCCGGGGAAATATCAACACGGGCCAGCTCATCCAACATCTCGTCCAACAAGTCATCCTGGAAAGCATCCACAAGTGCAGCCTCATTCCAGGCTGAATTCAGGCGCAGCAGCCGAAAATCACTGATATAGGCCTGTAGAGGGCATCGGCCCTGCCTCAGAGCTTTCAAACGTCGGGTAGCAGTCTGCCTCTTAATGGGGTCCTTATACATCAGACGCATGTAATCACAAAACCCCTCAAAGTTGTCCAACAATGGACTAGGTTGGGCTAGCAGGGGTATGCCCCAACGAGCTGCAATACCAGAAAGAAGGTTTATCATGAACCCCTCTTTATCCCAGTTAGTGGGGAAATCAGCCGCTCTCAGGCTGATAAATAGCTGGCATTGTCCCAGGAAAGCAGGAAACATATCCGGATTATCATCAAATTTGTACGGCATCGCAACTGGGCATTTTTTCCTGGGTTATGGAGCAGCAGGAATGGGTGCTTGCAGCTGGGCCACGTGAGCTGCCAACAAAGCCAGCTGCTGGGAGAACTGAGCATTCTCAGCACGTAGCTGCTCCATAATAGTAAGGGGTGGGTGGCTGAAGGCAAACTGTTCTGTCTCAGCCTATGTCCGTCCTTGTTGCGTCACAAGGACAACCCCTTTCTTATCAATAGGCTGGAAAAACCAACCCTTTTTATTTCATAAACAGTCCTGATAAGTTTTCTCCAAAACAAAAACAACAGAATACTTATCCAACAGATAATTGTTTTAAAAAGCAAACAGAGCAGGAGTTAAACAAGAAATTCACCGGTAAAACAAACAGACCATGATCCCTTGAAGTTTTTTGCAAACGGTTGCCTTCAGCAACCAGCACCACCCACACCTTCCCTTTTTATAAAGCAGCCCCAAGGCGTGGCTTCTCGATGCCTTTTCCTTCTTCCTTGGAGTTGTCGTATTGACTCCCTCTGATTTGCTCTAGATAACTGCCTTCGTTTACAAGCGTCTATAATGACATCCAGCTGTGAGTCCTCAAAGTCTGACTCATCTCCCCAATATAGCTGTGTCTCATCCTGAATATGATTGGAGGGGCCAGGCTCTTCATCCGACTGTGAGTCTTGTAACTCACCAGAGCCTTCCTTTGACTCTGATGGCTCCTCCTCCTCCCGCCTTTAGGCATGAAAGTCAGCTGGGTGACTTTGGGCCAGTCACTCTCTCTCTCTCAGCCCAACTCACCTCAGGGTTGTTGTTGTGGGGAAAAATAGGAGGAAAAAGGTGTTTTATAAATAACTCACTGCCTTGAATTATTTATAAAAATAATAAAGGGGAGATATAAATAAATAAATAAAAATATTCCAATAATATTTTCCCATGTCAAAGTATTTAACTTCAACAAAATCCTGATATTTCTTAAACCAAATGTATGATTTTTGTCTTAATACAAGTTAAAGAACAAAAGGCAATGGACATAAGGATGTGATGGACTTAAGAATAGAAAGATACAGCAAGGTATGAGTGAAATTTTGGTGTATAGACATATACATATACATATATGTATACACACACACACACACACACACACATATATGGCCCAGTGCTGTCCCAAATTCTGGGCCCACTACGTTGACGACACGTTTGTCATCATTAAGAAGAGCCAAAAGGCTGGCTTTGTGGATACACTCAACTCAGTGTGCATGGATTTGCAATTTATGGAAGAAGAAGAGCACCAGGGCAGGTTGGCATTCCTTGATGTCTTGGTCCACCGCCAACCTGATGGAACCCTGAGGACCAAGGTCTACCGTAAACCCACACACACTGACAGGATTTTACACCATGATAGCAATCACCCGATGATCCACAAGGCCAGCTGAATTAGAACACTCTTTAAGAGGGTAGATTCCCAGTGCAGCACGGTTAGAGCTAAGATAGATGAAAGAAAACATCTCGTTAAGATATGCAGACGCAATGGCTACCCCATGAAATTCATTAGGCGCCATAGCGTACCACTCAGACCCAATGTTAAGTTCCGTATGGAGGAATCAACATCACAGACAGCCCATGTTACTCTCCCTTACATTAACAGCATCTCGGAGGCCATGGCTAGGCTATTGGTACCCTACAATGTGAGGGTGGCACATAACCCTAATCAGACACTGCGATCTAAGGTGATGAGACCAAAGGATCCACTCCCCACCATAGAGAAGTCAGGCGTCATTTACAGGATGAATTGCAAAGACTGCCCCGCCAATTATGTGGAGAGACTTCCAAAAGGGTCAAAACTAGAGTCCACGAGCACAGGTTGGCCATAAAAAGAGGAGAACAACATTCCCAAATTGGGGCACATATGGTAGAGTCTGAACATGGGTTTGATTTTAACAACGTACAGGTGATTGCTCATGACAACAGAAAGGGGGGCCGGCTCCTTAAGGAGGCTTGGCTCTCAAATGAGGAATCCATTAACCGGCATGTCGACCTATACCCTGCGCACACAACATTGAGAGCGTGGACTATGAGGGATCCTTCCTCCAGAAGGAAACGATTTAACATCGCAACATACCTTCGGGAGAGAGAGGTGGTGGGTGAAAAAAGCCACGAAAATGCCCAGATAGGGAACAATCAGTAGCCGAGCAACCTTCCGAACATGGGAATGTATGCTGACCCCCAACGAATGGAAGAACATATTGACATCAGGGAGCCATTTGTAGATGGATCGGATGTCTCTCCGTGTCATGTGAGGAGTTTGGCAAGGACGCGACTCTATACCCACACCCGGAGGCGGAGTGAGTATGAATGGAAGGATTGTGATGTCATCCTCACCCCCATCGGGAACCCCTCAATTAACTCCTCCCACGCTGTTGCCCCAATGGGGTACTCCCGTTTTAGACATGTAGGAGAACTACGGGAGGATGAAGAGAGGGTTAATTATAATCTTAGAGCCTCTACACGCTCCTGGAAACAGCTGAGAGGAATGTTCCCCCCTCGGAATCACACAAAAAAGGGGGGAAGCCGAGAACCCGAGAACCGAAGGACCACCACCCCTTTCCCCTCCTCCCTTGAGGATGATTACATACCCCCAGGGAATGGAGAAATGGATGAGTAGTGGGGAGGGGGGCCCTTCTGCACCGAGAATTCCATGGGGAGAGGAAGAGAGCTACAGCCAACTTGAGGAGGGGCCATGGATGAACTCCGACATTGTCATTAAAAATGCTCCCATGGGTAGAAAAATGAAGGAGAAAATTAGCGAGGGAATACTGAAGAACGGGAGTCAAGATGAGACCATCATAATGGAACCCCGTGGCATAGGGAAAGATAATGAGGATGTAGTTCCAAAAAAGGCCCATAGAAAGCAAGAAAGTGGGAGGGGAACGGCAACAGGGAGCGCTAGGAAAAAAGGGGAAGAGGGTAAACAGCGAAAAGATAACATACAGTCACAGGAAGAAAGGGGGGGGAAGTGTGATGGTATGGATACAGGCAAGGAAAGCAGGGAAGCAATGGCTAGCAATACGGAAATCATTATCAAAACGCAGGTGGATTGGCTGGGACTGGTGACGAGATCTAGGAGCCAGGTGCAGAGAACGTCGTATCCATAAAGGGCTTCCCCATCGACTGGAAGTTACCCTGATGATGCTGACAGTTGCCAGCGAAAGCTTGGTATTGTGTTTTATTAAAACTTTATCGTTTCATAAACTTCCTGGTGTTCGCGCATTTTATGCTAGCTAGTATGTATGTATGTATGTATGTATGTATGTATGTATGTATGTATGTAGGATATATAAAGATAATGTTTCCTTTGAGTCAAACTTTTGGTCATATGGCCATAAGGAAGTGACAATGAAGAGGAAAAAGGATTGTCCTGTGGACAGAAGAGAGTTATATTTAAAAACAGCATTCCTCATTAAACCCCAAGCAGATCAATCTTCTGCAAGCTTACCCCAGATAGTCATGAACATTGCAAACCCAACTGTCCATTCATTATCAACCACATGGGTGATCTAAATGGTTAAAAAAAAGAGGAGAGGTAAATCACTAGATTCTTTGGAAAACAGTGTGTGACCTTTTCCACAATGTTGTTTTTTGTCATTCTGCTTTCTTTCCCGGTGAACATTGATGGATGGGCCATTCAGCTGTGATATAGATCATAAAGACATCATACATTCTTTTCTTATATTTAAGTGAAATGTAGGTAACTGTGAGTGGCATTCATTATTTCAGAGTCTAGTTTCCATAGCAGTGAAAAATTGTTTCTATTCATCGTCCCCATGGCACCTTTTTACATACATGAATACAAATATAATGTAATCTCTTAGTCTTGATTTTTTCAGACTAAGCACCCCATGTTCCTTCAGCTTTTCCCTTTAGGGTATCTTCTCAAATCCCTTCTAGCAGCTGCTTCATAGTGCTGCCTCATGTTCAGCTTGTGATCAATGTCCACACTTAAGTCTCTCTCCAATAGAGCATTTCAAAGTCACAAATTCTCTATCTTATATGTGTGCCCCACATTTTTCCTCCCTAAATACAAAACCTTACAATTTTCCCCTTTAAAGAATATCTCTCAGACCAATTTTCCAAACATTAGACTGAAATCTCATTCTCCTATTCTGAGTGTTAGCTTGACCTTCCAATTGTCTGTCATTCCCAATTATGATACGCAACCGATCAATCTTTATTAATTGAAATGTTGAGTAATATTGGTCCCAACACAACTGGCTATTTCTCCCAAATTCAGTGTGAAGTCACTAATGATTATTGTATAAACAGAATAACAGAGTTGGAAGGGACCTTGGAGGTCATCTAGTCCAATCCCCTGCTCAGGCAGGAAACCCTATACCATTTCG
>JANHFS010005212.1:69405-81343 GCA_032467975.1 Trimeresurus albolabris | reverse complement strand
GAACAGAACAGAACAGAACAGAACAGAATAGAATAGAATAGAATAGAATAGAATAGAATAGAATAGAATAGAATAGGTTGCTAAACAGATGGCTGTTGGTGAGGACTACATGTAGGGAGGATCCAGGATGCAATGGGTTATTGTATCCTTCCAGTCAAGTTTCAGACAAACAACATGATACTGGGACAGAGGAAATGCATATATCGTAGCTGTTCTTGGTCTCTTAATGGCTTTCTATAGCATTGACTCTATTATCTTGCTGCTTCAGCTTCAAGGATTAGGAATGGGAGACATGGTGTGTTGCATTTTTTTTCTTCCTTCCATCATAGCTGTTTCTAGATGGGGTTGCAGCAGAAAAGAGATTTCAGTCAAAGCCCCTTGCATGGCAGCATTCATAATGATTACTCAGGTCCTTCTGTCTAGACTACTGCCATGTGCTGCACATGGGGTCGCCCTTGAAAATCTTGTGGAAACTGCAGCATAAGAAGTTATGGGTGCACTTTGTACACCATCAGGATCATGTCTACTGTGTAATATTGTATTTATTTCCTTCTTTTCATGTTTCTTTAAAATGATCCTGAGAATTAGAAGGCCTAAAGATCTAATTAATAAATAACAAAGTAAAAGATTTTTCCAATATTGTGAGAATGGGCTGGTCCAGGGCTGATTTCAAATCGCCACGGGGCCCCATGTAAAAATACTTTTGGAGAGACAGTCTATCATCAAGACACTATCCAGGCCCCAAGTTTGCTTCTATAAGATCTTTGGTGTGTTTTTTTTAAATAAAACCACTGGATCCAATCTCATCTTGGTAAATCTCTCTACAGTCCAATTAAACTCAGTGGGTGAGTTTAGCTTGTACTTACGGTAAATCCCTACCACTAAAATCCACCCAACTCAGCCTGCCGGCCTATATTAAGTATTTTTGAACTTAAGAGTGCTTTTTTCCAAACATTCAGGCAGAGAATTAGGTTGCCTGCCTTTGGCTGGACCATGCTAATGGTGTCTGAAGTATGAGTATTCTGTTTATAATTTTATGGGAACAAACATAAACATACAGTACCGCATAAACAGTTAAAACAACTCAACAACAGTGTTCTTGCATTTAAAGCTGAAGAAAAATAAACAAAAAAGGGGAAAAAAAGAAGTACCAAATCCTTTCCTAAGCATCTGTCTTTGGATTTATACCCATTATGTTTCATTTTTTTTAATAGGTCAGGAATTGCAACTGAAGTCAAAATTCCCATTCAGCATTGTAATTATCTCTTGTGTACATATTCATTTTCTTTAGTCAAACATTGCATTATATGACCCCTAAGGTTTTCAATTTTCTATCTTCTGAAGTAGGATGCAGTGCTATTTCGAGTCTAGAATAGGGAGGCCTGTGGCTTAAAAAAAAGAAAGTCAAGCTTAGTAATTGAATAGTCTGCCTCTAAAAAATTCTGGGTCACAGAAAACTTCCTTATGACTGTAAACTGTTAGAAGGAGCAGCATCAGCAGGGAAAGACTGTACGATGCATATAGTGGCCTTGCACAATTGTGGTTTTGCTAATTGCCTCGAACCTAGCAATGAATAAGCACAAGGCTTAAAATTCTGCAAGGCGTTTATTTATTTACACGAATTTTTCATAACTGCTCCGCATTAAAGAAGAAGAGAGGAGGGGAAGAAGACTTGATAATTCCATAAACTGAGCTTTTGCATGAGAAGTCGCACTAGCATCAATCATTCTAAATTCTAGTTTTCAAGAAGGAAGATAAATTTTACAGAGAGATCCGGGTTACTGTGGAATCACTGGAAAAGTAAAGCTTGAGCCAAAAATAGAAGTGTCGTAGCCAGATCCTACTGCGCAGCAGAAAAATTTGCTTTTAACAGAATGTTTTATTCAAAATGTCACAAAGTACTTTGGAATAGCACCCCATAGAATTTGGGCTAGGTCAGTGGTTCTCAACCTTTTTAATGCCACGACCCCCAACCAGTCGTAAGTCGAGGACTAAACCGGTCGTAAGTCGAGGACTAAACTGGTTGTAAGTCGAGGACTATCCAACCAGTCCTAAGTCAAGGACTTTCCCTGCCCGGGAGCGCCGTGCATGCGTGGTTCCGCCTCCTGCGCCGGCCGAGGCATAGCTGGCAAGCAGCAGAGACGGAGCAGGCCGACCACCAGCTGGCCCAGTTCAAGGGAGGTAAGGCACCCGCCGGAAAAGGGGGAAAAAATGGCGGACAGCCTTGCTTGGCGACCCCCGTGAAATGGTCGATCGACCCCCAAATGGGGTCCCGACCCACAGGTTGAGAACCACTGTTTTAGAGAGTCGTTGAAGCGATTTGGAGGTTTACCGGTGTCCTCAAGTTTACCTGAGTATTGCAAATATGTGTGGTGCCTTCTTGGCTGCAGGATGTTTTCTGCCTTGTGTCTCTTCACTGTTGAAGCAAGGCGCGGGCTGTTGGGGGTGAGTTTGTGTTGTCTGCATCTCAAACTGAAGTGTAAATGGTTCCTGTAGTCTGCAATGTTTTCTGGAAATCCGCTCATACTCCCTCACCATTCGAAAGGTGTTCATCCCAAAGTGCATAGCTAAAATGTCTATGGAACTGTCTGCAAGGAATATAAATCCTTCCATTCCCCCACCATCTAGTCAGAACTGAAAAAAATTGTTGGATGAGAAGCAAAACGTCTTCAAAGAAAAATAAGAAAGTCCAGTTGTATCCTGAAAAAGCAGCTTTGGGACAACCATGGATGACTGAGAATCTCCATAGACACAGTCCAGATACAAAGTATCCACTAGGAAAAGGCTGTAACAGTAGCAATTTTAAGTGTTTGAAATATTTGTGGGCATTGTAAGTGTCATTCAATTGCTTTCTGTTTCCTTTCTTTTTCAGAACACTTCTTTCCCAAAGCAGGAATGGATTGGCTAACAGAGCCACTTTTTTATTTTAAAACATTTACTTGAAATGTTGTTGAGCTGGTCTCAAGAGGGATTACAAAAATCACTCTTTAAAAAAAAACCTCATCAGAATATCACCCAAAACAGTGTATTGAAGTCAGCTATTTATTTATGAGTTTTTTATGGTCAAGTTTATTTTTGCATGTTCCTGGCAAGCAGTGCAGTTGTTTGCAATACAACGGTGAATACAATTAAGCAATGGTAAATTACATCATGCATTTTGTACAGGGTCAGGGAGATGACCTTGGAGAAGGAATCCAGTGGTCATTAAGGAAATACCAGGTGCAGAAGGAACATGTGTTAAGTCCAGGGAGGCAGGGGAGAAATGTTACAAACAGATTCAGGCTACCCCCCCCCCTTCCTGGGATATAAGAGGGAGGGAGGAAAAACACAGACAGATTTGCAAGGCTTTGTTATTAGACCCTACTTCAATGAAGTGTAGGTCTAGTCTTCCTGTTTCTTGATCTGGCCAAACTTGAAGGGCTAATACAGTACCAGTAAATATAGACAAAAATCCAACCTAGCCTTTCTGCAGAGTCATAAATGAGCAAAACAGGGAGAAAAGTGACTGTGTAGGTTTCACTTAAAATGAACCAGCAAGGCCAATATTCCAGCCTTATTTATCAAATTGATAGGGTTACCTATCTCACAAGAAGTGACTTTGAGTAGCATGCCATACGGCAAACAAAGTATAAAATAATAGGCATGCCAAACACAGTCATATTTTTAAAAAATTGAAAAACGCACACAAGAGATTTGATCAGCAATGGATCTGCCTCGAGTTCACTAGTCAACTGAGATTCCCCCCTAGGCCTGATGCTGAAGCCAAATTTTGAAGAACTTCTGAAAAATAAGGAAAGATAGAACTGACCTCACTTCATAACAACTTTAACCTAATCTAATCTAATTTAACCTAAGCTAGATTGGTTAAACAAAATATCTTTTTAGGCTACAAAATTAAATATTATTATTGTCAAGTTATTATACAGCTACCTAAGATACCAAACTTGGAAAATGGAAAGCTTTGAATGTGAATTTTTTGCATCTGATCTTATGAGTTAGACTTAAGAAGTGCTTTCTCTTTCATATGTAATATGGGAAATAACAATATTGAGTTGCATTAGAATGGGGAATTGGATTCATTGGTAAAATTGAGTGGATAATCCTGCACACTTGTTCTGGCTGAGGATTTGTGCATGCACAAGATGTGAAAAGCTTGAGAGATACCTAAATCTTATTCCAAAATTTCATTCCCTGCAACTCTACAAAGATTCTTCCTCTATTCTGAAGGATTTAAAAAAAAATGATTTTTTTACTTTTTTTATTAATCTAGTTTCATGCATTTCAGCCTTTTTGCTATCTCATTAAAATTAACAAGACATATAATGATATCAATGATTTTAAAGTTAATCTACCATTGAAATTCTGTATGCCTATATTCATATAACTCAAATTTATTTCCTCACTTTATGACATTGAAGAAGGAAAACTTCAAGAACATTTTGTGAATCAAATTAAGCTAGAATCAGGCATTCATCATGTTCAGTGTATTGGATGTATTGGATGACTCAGTTTTGGTTTGACTTGATTCTCAGATCTAGATTCATAAAATGTTTTTTTTTCCTCTCAAAGTTCAAATTAGTCACTGTTTGGAAATTGTGTACAACAAATCACAGCAGATGTTTGGTCCTTAATTTACAGCATGTGCTTTATTTCGTCTGCCTGCTATTGTAAAACAAAAAAGACTGCTCATTTTTCAGGAACTGTAGAATCATGATTTTCAGTCTCTTTTCATGATATTTTTTTCTGAAACAAACAACATGCCTTTGTATATTTATATCAACTTTGAACTTTTTAAAAAAGTTTTTGTTATATTTACTGTATATTTATATCAACTTTGAAAGCTCCTCTAATAAAAATAACTTTTTATAAATATTACACTTCACAAGTTTTAATTACTGATTTCTAATATTTCTAAATTAAGGGGAAAATGTAGGGGAAGGAATGGCAGAGCTTGGGGGCAGGGTCAAAAGAGGGGTCAGCCTAGAATACCTATGTAGCCACGAATATACTGAGTCCTACCCATTGTGAATTCTGTTGATCCTTATCTAACTTTTAGTAGCCTAATCATTAATTGGAAATATTCCTGTGCATAGGCATAAGCAATACATCTGTTTAATTGGAACTTCATATGTGGTCCTGGTCTTTCTGCCTGATTGAAAATGAATCTCTTTATCTTATGCATGCTTATATGAAAGAAATTCCCTTTTTATTCAGTGGGAGTTACTCCTGTAAATGTGTCCTGTTGTCATTTTCTTATCAAGTGTATATTTGGCTATTGGTACAAATTAACATGTATCTTGGTGATTCTTATTCAGCCTATGTACAGTGTACATACTGTATGTGGGTATATTTATATGAAGAATTTCTTTGTAAGGAACAAAAAAAATGAATGTGCAACCTCATGTTTTGATGCAAACTATGGTGTGCAATTCTATCCTTACCAGGATGTAGTGTTCCTACAAGTACTTCAGTCTACATTTTTAGAAGCTAATCGAGACTCCCTGATTCATCGCCAATGCTTTATAGAGATTTGAAGTAGGATTTCCTTCTATAACTGTTTGTATGTGTATAGTTGCCTGAGATATTGGTTGAAATTAAATTAATGGGGAGCAATTCTTTAAATCTAATTTGCTCTTATAAGCAAGCTTTTTCTGGAAGAAGGTTATGGCAAAAGAATTTCTAGATCTAGGCACCCAGAGAAACCTTTTTTGGTATTTTGCCTCATCTGATTTAATGTTTAAGTGGTACGTTGAAAAAAATATGCACAGATATAGTCCAGTGCTTTTCAGTGAGTCAGCCTACCTTGTGAAGAGGACTTAGTTAATCAAGATAGCAGGGTCTGTTCTAAGAGTTTGATTATGGTGATTAAGCAGCATTAGGGTAAACTGCTGTGTGATTATTTTTGCCTTCCATAGCATCCGTCTCTGAACAAGCACTAACCCTCAAGAGGAATAAAATGTCTGAGAGTACTCCCCAAATTCCAAGACTGGTCATAAATCAAACATGACGACTTAGACTTTTGGATGTTTCCTTTTTTTTTCTTTTTTCTTCCTCCTAAAATAACATTTTTTACTGGGTCAACGTAATCTGATTTTATCCTCATTACATACAATGGTTTGACAAAGCAATTGGCTGCTGGTAATCTGAGGAAACACTGTAATTAAAGTAGGCCTTTGACCACACGACCTCCAGTTCACTTTTCAGTTTGAAATAGCATTTGCTTCTTTGGGTGAAGATGGGAGAAAATGAATTCTCTTTTAAATAACCTGGTATTTTGCCAGTAATACCGCTTTACTGCTTAACATGAGCTTGCTTACAGCTTTTCAAATACCTTAGGAACTGCATTTTGTTTAGATTCATGGAACATCTTTGATTTTAAAAAGCTGAAATAAGAGGAACATGATCAAAATAGTAGATTATGGCCATGATGCATGTAAGAAATAGGTTAAGCTTTACTCTGTCCTGTGGACTCTCCTAAGAAATAAGTATGATGCAAACACATTTGATCCATGGGGGTATGATTTTTATCTTCACCACAAAGCAACTTTCTTCAATGAGGACTGTAGCTATTAGATATTGTAGGAACATTATTTCAGTGCTTTAATTCAGGACACGGGGAAAATAGAACAAGAAAACCCTGAACTTGGATTATAATTTGAGCATCCTAAATTTCTCCCAGAAAAAAAAATCAATTCTTGGTCTAGAAAGGCAACACAATAGTGGATTGGATTGTACAATCACTATCAATATTGTCAGTCATTTGGAGGCAGATCAGACAAACCCATTCTGAAGTTTTTAAAAAGATAAAATATAAATAAGATTCAATAATTCCTGAAAGGTACAGTGATAGTTTGACGTCTGGTTGTATTCATATAGAAGCGAAAGAACATAACAGTGGATAGTTATTTGAAGAAGTGACATCAGCTATAAGTCTCTATGCTAAGAGAAGCAGTGGTAAGCCACAGCCTACATTTGGAGGCCATCTGCAGTGATCAGTTTGGACCTTTGACAAGACCAGCCTATCCCTTTTCTGACAACCTACTACAATGAAAACGATTGACAGCCCCCATTTTGCTTCTTTGACAGCTTCCTTTCAGAACAGTGAAAATAAATTAGCTTATTTAAGATGAATATAAGTTAGTAAATCATGAAAATAAGTTAGTAAATCCCATTTAATCAGGTATACTTTTTGAGTAAGCAATTACAAGATTTCAGAGGTTATTTTGCATTGTTCTTCATAATTTAAAATACTGCTTTGTATTTTGCTGTCAGTTCTTTAAACAAAACAGAACAAATGTTAGCAGATAATTCTCAGTAACTTTAGTTGGTGAAGTATTTGCTACATGTCTGGAAGGCCTACACCCATATATTTTCAGATATTCTTTAGCACAGCAAACTGATTCTTTAATACAAACATTGCTCTAAAGCAGACATGTCAAACTTGCGACATCACATGACGTCGTACGACGTATTGGAGCTTTTTCCCCATTGCCGGCAATGGGGTGGGCGCGGTTTCCTTGTGGCGCGTCCAGCCCGCAGGCCAGCAGTTTGACACTGCTGCTCTAAAGAATGTCTGAAATCTGATACAGTACTATACCCAATTTTATATTGAGCACTAATGTTCCTGTAATATATGAATATATTATTGTTCTGTATACTATTTTGTGCTTTCGATGACAGAGGAAATTGAAACAATAAACACATAAAATCAGAATTATCATACTGACTTTTAGGCTAAATTTAAGAGTAGAGAAGAAACGCTGTTTTTTTGTTGATGCAAAATCTATTTGGGGTTACAGTTTTGAAGGAAAATAGAAGTTTAAGATATGGTACACACTACAAGTATGTAGTGTACACATACACTACATACATGTTGTCCTTGACTTATGACAACAATTGGGATCAGATTTTTTTTCTTATTAACAGGCCCCAGTATGTGCGAGCTGGAACAAATATTTCTAACACCATTTTCTTGAGCACAGGTTCTCAGGGCTGCATCCTAAGTCCACTGCTGTTCACCCTGTTGAGCCATGACTGTTGTGCTAGGTTTGCCACCAACCATATTGTGAAATTTGCGGATGATACAACAGTAGTGGGCCTTATTCAAGATGACAATGAGGGTGCTTAGCGCAAGGAGATTGAGGGTTTGGTGAACTGGTGTAATGAAAACAGCTTAGTTTTAAACATTGGAAAAACCAAAGAGATCATTGTTAATTTCAGAAAAGGCAGGCATAGCCACACTCCTCTGTACATTAATGATTCACCTGTGGAGATGGTTACCAACATCAAATTCCTGGGTGTGCAGTTAATGAGTAGGCTGGCTTGGTCGCTCAACAGCGAGACATTGGTGAAGCGGGCACAGCAGCGTCTTCATTTTCTGCGTTACATGAGAAAAATTCATCTTCCTTCCCCTGTCCTTACCACTTTCTACAGTGGGACGATTGAGAGCATCCTGTCATACAACATCACAGTCTGGTTTAGAAGCATCACTGCTTCAGACAAGGCAGTGCAGAGAGCGATGAGGATGGCTGAAAAGATTATTGGCAGTTCCTCCAATCCAGGACATAGCATATAAGCATTGCTTGAGCAGGGTCCATAAGATTGTCTGGGACACTACACATCCTCTTACGACCTGTTTTCCTTGTTACCTTCTGGGAGGAGGCTTCGTGGTATCCGAAGCAGAACATCCATATTCAGTCACAATTTTGTTCCATACAGTATGAACTCTAAAGCTTCCTCCTTCCATTATGAATTCAAGATGGATAATGATTAATATTTATGTTACTTATATGTAAGGGTATAGGTCTATACATATGTTGTTTATAATATGGTTAAATGTGTGTTATGTATGTGTACACTTTGAGAGCAAGCAATGAAATTTCAGTTTTAATGTGTGCCATTGTGCCCACAGAAAAAGATGACAATAAAGATTATCTATCTATCTTAAATTCAATTGCTAAGCAAAATGGTTGTTAAATGAGTCGTACACAATTTTACCTTTTTGCCATGGTTATTAAGTGAATTACTGGAATCGTTGAGTGAATCATGCAGTCATTTTGTGAATCCAGTTCCCCCATTGACTTTGCTTGAAACTGGCTGGGAAAGTTGCCAATGGTAATCACATGACCCTGGGATGCTGCAACCATCATAAATACTTGCTGGTTGCCAAATACCCAAATTTTGATCATGTGACCATGAGAATGACAGCTGTGAGTGCAAGGACTAGTCATAAGTCCTTTTTCAATGCTGTTGTAACTTCCAATGATAGTTAAATGAATAGTTGTAAATTGAGGACTGCCTGTACTACATGATAATAGTTTTCTCATTCCATTTGGAACGGTTGGATTTAGAAACACAAAATCAAATGACAAAATGAGCTGAAACTAGAATGTGCAAGATTCATTTTTTCCAACAAAACTGTTTAGACTTCTATTGATTTGTTTCTCTCTCCTAAAATTAATTGCCAGCTTTGTTAACATAAAAATAGGCCAGTTTAGGATGCTGAAGCCCACTGCATTGAGAGAACATCATGTGTGATAGGATAAGATAAATGTTCCTCTCCTCTAAGTAAGATAATTAATGTATTTCTAAAACTGATTACAAATTGGAAATAGTTCAATTCTGCAGTTTAGTTCTAGTTTTTGTTTTGCTTTGTTTTATTGGCATTTTAAAAAATTAGTTGAATTACATTCCATCAGACTTCTAAATTAATTTTATCTCATTATAATTGCACTTCATTTTAAAAGAAAACTTTAATGTTTTTAATGATTAAAGTGACAAAAAAAGAAATTGAAAGAAAAAAATTAGAAGGTTCAATCCACTGTAATAAAACTGTAAATAAATGCATGCTTTAGATTAGGAAAGACAGAGACAAACTCAGAAGGTAACAATATAAGCAGCACTAGGGAAATCAATATTCCTTTAAAAGTAGGAGTTGGACCCATAGGAAGAAAATAAAAAAAAGTTGTGGGATAATAAATATAAGGTTGACATAAGAAAAGCAAAAACAATATTAAAAAGCATATTTCTGTGTTAACATTTAAACAATACAATAACAATCTAAATAATAGTTGGAAAGTTAAAAGTGAATGAATAACAATTAAGGTTTAATTTATTTGCAGTTTAAGTTGCACGATCTTTGGGATTACAATAAATATTACTTGTACAAAATAAGCAATGAAGAAAAATGAAGGTTACAGTTGAATTGGAAATAAAAGTCAGTACTGTAACAGCTTTGTCATGTTACCATACAGTATTTGGAGTGTGAACAAGAAAAAGTTGTAATTTTCAGGTTTCATGAAAGATGATGTACTGTGTAAAACCTGTGAACAGAGATTGTATGATTTATGATTTGGATTCTATTTCTTTATAGGAAAAGCTAAACCTGTGAGGCTTTTTAGTGGAATATGATAGTAGTTAGAAAAATTACGCCTGGTGATTCATTGCAGATAGACAGATTTTTCTTTCTTCCAGACCAATAAAAGAACTTAATGCAGTGTGTATTTAACTTAACAGAATATCCTATCCTAAGATGATTACTAGCCTTAAAATGATTTAATCAAATTAACAGAAAAACAGTCTCTCTGTGATCGCTAACAGAGATAAGTTATTTGATACCTTCGCATTTAAAGGTTAACATTTATAGAATTAGAACAGACAACCTGTAACACTCAGCGTAAGTTTTGCAGATGAATGCCAGGGGAGTTTAAAAGAGAAGAAAAAAGGAATTGGGAGGGAGAGCTGTAATCTATCACTGACAAAAGCAGGAGAAAAAACAAAGGGAAGGGAAAGAGAGAAGATCCTCTGCAAATGATGAGTTCAGTTTTCTGATAAGAACGAGCTGGCCTTCTAGCTGCTGGATATGTAGAAGGATGTATAAGAGGATATCATGGAGTTAGAGAAAGGACAGAGAAGAATGCCCAAAACAATCAACAGGTTGGAATAACTCTTCTGTCATGAAAGTTTGCAAGATTTGGGATTTGGGGCTTCAAAAATAGGCACATAGAATTTTCTAAACTAACTTACATGTTGTCTAAGAAAGTGAATGGTGACATTTTTCTATATTTCATAATGCTGCAACCTGAAAAAAGTGGAAAATTCAAAAGAGATAAAGGAAATTATCCTTCTATGAGCACATAGTCGGATTATGCTGGTTGTTACCATAAGATAAAGTGATGGCAAACAACTTCAGTGACTTTTAATGGGACTCAAAAAATGAAGGATAATGCTATCAGCAGCTGTTAGTCATGATAATTGCTGTAATTACCCACATCGGGACAATATGACGCAAATACTAGTGGTTGTGCACAAATAGCAGAGAGATGCTGTGCTCCTTCACTGCCTGGATATACCTAGGAACAGAGTGATGGACTCCATTTCTGCTTTTTCTTTATTATGTTCTTAATAGAAAAGCATAAAAATAAATAGTAAAAAGCAATATTAATATAACATCTTATTGAAATAAGTAGAGTGATTCCGTGGAGGAAGAATTAAGGACTTCTTTAATGTTGCCAATTTATGCTGAGTAGGGCAGAATCAGAAGAGGTAAGAAAGTCCTTCTACATTCCCTTTTTTTAAAAAAAGCTTCCCTTGTAATGATACATGTAGAAGTTAAAATAACTTCTTCTGTTAGATGTAGTTGCTAGGTCAAGAGAAATACAGAGTTCTGGAATGCATGGGTTGAAAATCTCCACCATTTGTTCTTTGTAGATAGCCAAAATGCTCTTCCTTCCTCATTTTTCCATATACAAATTTTTATTATTTTCAACATAAAATACACAAACATTTCACAATTCCATATAATACCCCTCCCCCGAACTTCCTGTTCCTAATCCCCGGATAATATTCAAATACAGGTAAACAATGTTAAATTCTCTAACTCCACCAATAAAAAAAATCTACAGAGTAAATGAAATATGTATATGTATAACAAAAGAAA
>JANHFS010005212.1:38640-49403 GCA_032467975.1 Trimeresurus albolabris | reverse complement strand
GCCGGCCTGTGGGCCGGATGCATCATGCTGAAACTGCGCCCACCCCATTGCCGGCAATGGGGAAAAAGTCCCGATATGTCTCGCGACGTCATGACATGCCTGAATTACTCAATCACATACGTCTTCCATAATCTAATTTATTTATTGAAATGTGTTAAAAAATTGGACCTTCATTTAATATATGAAATATCATGGACAGCCTTTGGGTCAGTTGTGGCCCTGGACAGCTAGTAATGCAGCCCTACAAAATCTAAAATTTTAACACTATTATATGATGGATATATAGGTAATCCTTGATGTACTACTACAATGGAGCCCAAAATTTCTTTTCCTAAGTGAGATATTTGTTAAGTGAGTTTTGCCCCCATTTTATGACCTTTCTTGCCACAGTTGTTAGGTGAATCACTGCAGTTGTCAAGTTAGTAATATGATTGTTAAGTGAATGGCTTTCCCCATTGACTTTGCTTGTCAGAAAATCGCAAAAGGGGATTACACGACACTGCAACTATCATATGAGTCGGTTGCCAAGCATCTGAATTTTGATTACATGACCGTGGAGATGCCGCAGTGGTTGTAAGTGTGAAAAAATAGTCGTAAGTCACTTTTTTCAGTGCTGTTGTAACTTTGAACAGTCACTAAATGAAATGTTGTACGTCGAGGACTACTTGTACATCAAATATATTATATATTTAGTATGCGGCCCAAGACAATTGCTCTTCACTCAGTGTAACCCAGGCAAGCCAAAAGCTTGGACACCCATGATTTAGATGCATTAACATCTAAAACTCCTGTATTGCTATTACTATTGAAATGTCTTTTGATTTATTCCAAATTCATTGTATTTTTATAGATAATTAAAGAATATTGTTTAAAATATATTTAGGTTTAAGTATCAGATAAGTTTGAATGAATGTAAAACAGACTTTTGTAAAATAAAACATCTCTCCCTTTTTTCCTAGCCTCCTGTTTTTTAATCTCATCTTCTTTGTCTAGTACAGTGTTAGAATTTAAATCAGAATACCCTTGATATTATTTTATTTACACCACTTTATAAAATGCTATCTTCTGATAGATAAAAATAGTTCCGTCAACTATTATTTTTGCAGCATATGTAATAGCTATTAATACATGTTAAATGGGATTTGGAGTTAGCTAATATAACAGCAGGAGTTGAAAACAAACACAATGTTCATAGTATTTATTTCCTGTGAGACATGAGAAACCTTCTTTGTCTTGTGAAGTGAGTCAATATTTATATGGCCTTTATGTGTTGCCAATAATCACTATACGATACACAAGCAGATGAGGGACTTGTTTTCTTGGAGACTGCTGAGTATTTATAACACGGCTCCTTCTATTTTTGCAGTATATTACAAAAACGAATATTATTTAGGACATGGATTTTAAATTCTAATTATAAATGCTAGAGTATTTTTATCCAACTTATCACTTCCTCTATTTTTGCTTCGTAAAAGCCAGCTTCTTTATGTTTGGAGCTTGATTATAAATATTTACTTTAAGTGGTTTGCATTATGTCATATTCTTGTATTTTATGGTTCTATCTCTCTGATAAGGACAATTGAAAGGACAATTTTGAATTTGTGCAATGTTGATAAATACATAAAAATATGTACCGTATTTTCCCGAAAATAAGACCTATCCCGAAAATAAGACATAGCTTGATTTTTATGTGTGCGCCTAATCTAAGCCCTATCCCCAAAATAAGCCCTAGTTTGAGGCAAGGCGCATGCATAAAATTCAAGCTGTGGGGAGGGGTTGGAGCTGCCCCTCGCACCCCGCACCCACTTACTTTAGGCTCGCTGCCGCCAAGCCTCCCATATCCTGACATGTCACGCTGCTGATTGAATTGTTCTGTGCACATGCTACGTGGCGCATCACAACAAGGTGCCTCGTGCTTCGTTACACCGGTGCCGCTGCTCATGGCAGGAGGCCACGTGGCTCATTGCGCTGGTGCTGCCGCTCATGACAAGAGACTGCATGGCTCGTTGCCCCAATAGCGCTGGTGCCACCACTCACATTCAAGCAGCGGTGCAACAGGTGTCGAGGCGTGGGAGACCTGGCTGTGATGGTCCTAAGATAAGCTGGTAAGTCATCCCCCCAAAATAAGACCTGGTGCCTCTTATTTTTGGAGAAACATGGTATTTATCATTTAGGTATATTTAGTCTGAAAATGTATAGATTGCCTATAGGCAGCTTTGAAATAATTTTAAAATGTCTCTAAAATATTTAATCTAAAAGCAATGGTTTAAACAACGTAATGTGCAATTTGTAATGATTTATATAGAGCACTGACTTAAGAATTCAAAGTCTCCATTGCATTCTGTCATAGTTAGCGTTATAATATTAAATGATCTGAAAGACTAACAATGTCTTTACTGTTTAAAAGATAATAAACTACCTCCCAACTTACTGTCCCTGAAGAGGCTATTTCAGAGCTGGGAATAGGGTTGGTGAGATTACCATTAAATTATGCAAAGTAAGCCTGTTCTTACTCATTGATGGTAAAAATTGCTTATGTTACTTGACTGACCTTAAAAAAAACCAGGCATGGACCTAGTTGGTACTTGGATGGAAAACATTCCTGGATCTATAGATTGGAGTGGGAAGTAAAGAAAAACATCCTAAAAGAGGCCAGTACCAATTATTTCCATAGTGTTGATAAGAAAACTATATGGATGTATTCATATGGTCATCAGAAGTTGAACTAGATTTAATGGATGCTTTACGTATTATCCTGTTGGCACTTCTGAGATGAATAAGAAAGATTTCTATTAATATTAAATCATTTTACAAAGACAATTCTTCCACTCAATTGTAAAGTTATTACATATTGTATATATATCAAAGCAGCAACACTTGTCTGAAAATGTTGTATTCTTTTGATGGCCATTCTTACTAACATGAACTCTCAGTTCAGTTTAGAGCTCATTCTAAGATGATGCAGATCTGGGCCAGATATTGGAAGACCTGGGAGACGGGAAACATTCCCAGAAGATTCCATGTTTTTCAGCAGGTTAGAGTAGAGTATAACCACATAAAAATCTCCGTGCTTCTTCCTTTACTATGGGATATTTATGATATATAAAGGATTCATAAAATCTTCAGTATGCCTGATCTGTACATTCATAATACTGCAGTCATAATATAAAAATAGAATAAAAAACAAATTAATGATATGACATGTCCAGATTGATTTTTTGATAAAATGAGAAGTGCAGATTCCAAAGGCTTGAACCTTGAGAGATCTAGCTTCTTTCCCACAATGAAATTGCCTGTTGTGAATAGCTCACAACAGCCACCTGCATATTTAATTACTGGCAGGAAGGATGTGGGTAGAGCACAAAATAGACTTTTCACTGATAAAAGCAATGGGTGAAGCCAAATGCTATTGTATACAATTCCAGTGCTCACTTTTTATTAGGTACAATGCTGCAGGTGCCCCATATGAGTTAATTAGGCACTACCCTCCTGATCAACCCTTCCTGGATACTCAACAGATCTGGATTCCAAAATATGTCTGTCCTTCTGGTGTATCTTTACACTTTTTTGTCTCCAGGCCTGAATGTCTAGGTTGATTCCAGAATTAGTGTAGATCCGTGAGCTAAAATGTGAAAGAGAACATGCTTCTCCGTGTTTGGAGATTTTTTAAAAGTCTGTTTTGGAATTGGTCATCTGGCCACAATAATCTGTAACCTGGCATAGAGTAGAAGTCACACTTTTATATCATCTGGGCACCTCTGGAATCAGATTTGTTTGTACAAATGCTACAACCCACAGTTTCAAACCCTATGATTTAATTTGATTTCAAGAATATTCTTCAAGGAATGAATAATCTAAGAATATTCCATTTCCATTGTCAGAATTGTAAGGTAACTTGATGTTTTCATAGAAATACAGTTATCAAGGAGAAAATTATAATTTGCAATGAGCACACTTCCTTTTTTTTAACTGCTGGTTTAGGTTTTAGGTTTTTTAACTGTTGGATTCTGGGCTACATCAAAAGAATGCTCTGCAGTTTTAGAAGTTGAATATCAAATGGGCACTATCATGATTGGATTATGTTTTATATTTCTGATTGGATAATATACTCATTTTTATGGCAAGAGTAGAGCATAAGATAGCCCATGTTCATGGAATGCATTTCAGATCACAGACTGAGAGGTTTAATTTAGGAATCTATAAATGGTTAAAAAAATACTGTGACTATAATTCAGTAGCTCCTTTAACAATGCTTGTTCAACTGATTTGCATGTATCGAGTAGCAAGCAGCAGAATTAATCATTTACAGAGTTCAGAAAGAGTGGTGCTGAAGTGTAACCACAGACCATGTGAAAGTGAAAAACACTATTTCCAGGCAAGCCTCTCCCCACCCAGGAAACAAAAGGGTGTGACCATTTCCTCTAATAAACAACCATTTTTTTATAGCTCTTGTTTTCTCTATTCCCAAAGAAATAAAAAAATATTGCATGTCTATTCAACTGTAAGAAATGTTACATTATAAACATGCTCAGGAACCGTTGAACCTTTGTAGCGTTCAAACCTACCAACTGAAATGAATTAGAATGCTCTCCCCTGTTTTTGAACCTATTCAGTTTGGGTTGCTAATTCAGACATTGGGTTCACTATGCTAATATATTCCTATGTACTTACTGTGAATTGTATCCAATCCAAGCAGCTGTAGAGAAATTTATATTAGTAGCCAATCATGTGATGAGAGTGAGGAAGTCTTAAAATATTTTTGTTGTTCAATAAAGTTCCAGAAATGTACTTTGACAGAGTTTACAACACAAATACATGCAACTTCAGGAGAGCCTCCTTTAATCTGAATGCACTGGAACAGTTTGCCTTGCAAATCAAGTATTGGAGTATTCGCATTCATTCTAGAGTGAGAATATGGTCATTTATTAGTATTTTTCCTGTGTGAGATGGGCATAAAGCAGCCAGTGATCCACTTTAATTGCTTATATGTCCTTTGAATGAAACTGTGCATTGGAAATTGAATAAATGACTAGCAAATTAAATCTTTAAATTTACAAGACAGGAGAGAGGCAGTGAGGTATGTCAGTGGTGGGCTACTAATTTAACAGGTGCCTTATTTTAGTAAATAGATCAGAAGATTGAAGGCAAGGAAGCAGGATTGGCATCACAATGCAAAATGGAGGTTAACCTATACCCTTTCTCTCCCTGCCCCATAAAAGAAGCACCAAAGTTAAAGTTTTGGGGGAGGGAGAGAAATGTATTGCAGACGTAAACTATCTTGTATATTCAGACTTATTATATTCTTCCAGAATGAGAAATCTTTTATGCTGCTGATTTACAGTAGTAATTACACTCTCATTCAGAGATTAGGGTATTGGAGCAGGACAAAGGAGACCCCTGGAAGCTTTCTGGGTAACTATGGGCCATCTCTCTTTCAGCTGTATGTGTGTCACAGTGTTATGAGAGAGAAAAAATGTTGCTTGAGCTCCTGAAGAAAATATGGGATATAAATACAAGCAAGTAAACAAGCAAGTGAAGTCAAAATTGGCATCTTTTTTTTAAATCCAAGGAATACATTCTGTTTGAGATTATTTAATTAACCATGTAATCACTAAATTGCCCCCCCATCTCATTCATTTCCGCTTGCTGTGTTGTCTCAGTGAAATCAAAACTAAAATTTCTAGCCTCCAGCACAGTTTATCTGACCTCGTAATGTTGTTCCTTTTACTTTCAATCTTTTTTTTTTCAATTCATTTGATATTTTTTTAAAAAATTTTGCAGACAGCACAGAACATGTGCTTGCAAGAACCTCACATTGTCATGGTCATGACTCACTAATCTGGTTTCAGGCCTCTAAGCTACAATAAAACAGTCCCTTAAGCAAGATTTGACACAGTGGTTTTAACAGTAATTCAAAGAAGCCTAGCCAGTTAACCTCCACTATCAGCTGCCTTGTTGGCAGCAAACCTCTCCAAAAGATCAACAGATAGGGTCAATTTCAGGGGCAAAATGCACTGGTTTGCTAAAACCATAATTTGTCTGGCAAAGGCAAGTAAGTTCAATTAAGAAACCATTTTGAAATAAGTATTGATTGATGTCTTTTGCAGCATTGGCTTAGTGTGTTATCATCATCATCATCATCATCACTTGTATGCTGCCTGAATTTCAACATCTCTGGCTGTTCACAATAATCAAATAAATTGAAATAAAATCAGAAAACAGAAAAGATAATGAACAAATAGGAGGCATAATTTTTTTGTGGCTTGAGTTTATGCCCTAGTTTCTAAGTGATCCAATGTAATAGTGAATTCACTGACTTTAAAAAAAAAAACAGCCAAAGGACGCACATGGCTGCTTGTTAGACTGCATGCTTTGTGTGCCTGATCCATAGAGGATCTATGGACTTTGGTTGCTACAATATAAAAAAAGATGTTGAGACTCTTAGAGTGCAGAGAAGAGCAAAAAAGATGATTAGGGAACTGGGGGCTAAAACATGAAGAATGGTTGCAGGAATTAGATATGTCTAGTTTAATGAAAAAAAGGACTAGGGGTGACATGATAGCAGTATTCCAATATCTAAAGGGCTGCTACAAAGAAGAGGCAGTCAATCTATTCTCCAAAGCACCTGAAGGCAGAACAAAAAGTAATGGATGGAAACTAAACAAGGAGACAACTATCCTAGAACTAAGGAGAAATTTCCTTAGAACAATAAATCAATGGAACTTTATCTCCAGAAGTTGTGGAGGCTTTTAAGAAGAGATTGGACAACAATTTGTCTGAAATTGTATAGGGCTTCCTGCTTGAGCAGAGGGTTGAAGACCTCCAAGCGCCCTACTAACTGTTACTTTGTTTCCTGCAGAGTTTGCATAAGTCAGATGTACCACATATCTGATCAGAGAATATAGAACAGATCTGTGCATTTTATGGCTCGTGGGCCACATCTGGCCCTTTGGCCATCCCTGTCTATCATGTGTGGGGTCAGTTGGAAATTAGAAATCAAATGTAAATAAGCACACCATAGGAGGCAGGAGAAAAAGTCAAGTCGGGTCCAGCACTGCACAGTTGCCATGTGCTCCTTCAGTTGGCAAGAAAGTGTTTTTCTGTACCTGCGCATCACTTGTCTTTCGCCTGGAGGAAGCGGTGGGAGTCATTGCATGAGTGGACCCAGCCTCAGCCACCTACCACTGTCTCAGTCAAAGTGCTTTCTTGTGGGCAAGTGGGTGGAGTACAGCCTGGAACTGTTGGTTTGGCCTTCCACAATAGTCCTAGTTTCTTGTCTGGCCTTTTGGGAAAATTAACTACCTACCTTTAATGTAGAAGGTTGAATGCAGATATTAACTGATCCAATTAAAAAAGAAAGATCTGAATTTGATAATTTGGAGGAGAGTCAGGGAGTCTGTCATGAAGCTAAGTTCAGATAAGATGCTTACTGTTTATTTTTCTTGTCTTGCATGTGCTGATAAAAGTCCATAAAATAGAGCCGATTTTGGCAATTCTCTCAGAACTGCAGAAGCGCTTCAAGAAAATGACTTTAAAATTGAAACTTTGGCTGTTTTAGGGTTGGGCCACTTCCAGAACACTACAGATTACAATTGTTCTGGAAGATAGAAAACCACAAAACCAGTTTACTTGGCATGTTTTGGAATTAAAATGGAACCCTGAAGTATTTCACCCTGGAATAAGGATGTGCACAACCAAAAGCAAGGGGTTGGACTCAGGAGCTCCAATTGCATTTCCTATTCTACTTTCATTCTGGAAATGGACACATGGGAAAATAGCATGTGTTTGAAAATGGTATCTCTACAATGTCTATCTCAGATGGTTATAGGGCAGATTACTTTAAAAAATGTAATGATATGTCAACTTTGAAAATGAGCATGGCTGCAGCCATTTTCCATACTCATTTTCAGTTGACATGCAGCATGGAGGGAGGGGGGGTTTACCAGGTGCTTCGCTAGACTAAACAGATTTTCTCCTGTGAGAACCAAGGTCATCGGCTGCTCCCGGAACTGAATCCTTGAAATGCCTGAGTAATTGTTTGCAGTTATCATCTCCACATGCCATTGCCAGCAGTCTGTATTGGACTGAAGCACAAATATTGAAATTATGTTAAAATTTAATCCTCTCTCTTCAAATATTATTCTTGTATGGCAGGTATACACAGGGAAGAAGGAAAAGGAGTAGTTGTGTAGGCTGTTCCTCAAAGTTACAACCATTGCAGCATCCCCATGTTCATGTGATCAAAATTTGGGCTCTTGGCAGCCCATCCACATTTACAGCTTCAGCATGTACTTCAACTCAACCCATCTGCCCATCTCTAAGCAGTGCAATCATGAAATATTTTGCCTAAAGACCACTTTGCTTAATGATGGAAGTTCTGGTCCCAATTAGGATCATAAGTGAGGACTACCTGTAGGACTACCTTACAAAAAGGCCTCTGGTGAAAAGTGTTGCCCTTCTACCACCATAGAGACTGACTAGAGATGGGAAAGCATTGCATTTATCCTTCTATCTTCCTTGTAATTAAATCTATTTATACAATTAAATCTATTTGTCCAGAGGGGGTTTCATATTCAAAATGGCAGCTGTGAGGCAGACATCATCTTTACTTTTTTGACAATCCTTCAGACATTTCTGCACAAGGAGAAAAGTTTATACTTAACAGATAACAACAACCAAGTGCAGAGTTTCCTCATTCCTGACATTGTGCATTTCTTCATCTTTGTCTGCATGTTATTGGCAACAATTGATGGTGGAGATTGAGAGCATGCAGCATGATGGACATCCATGTTTCCTTGATGGGGGACATGGCATCTAGTTATTTTGGTGGGAAATATTTTTTTTTAATTGACAATATTTTATTTTATTATCTATTTATTTATTAAGAAAATTTATATGGTTCAACTCACAGTGACCCCTGGCAGCTTACAAGACTAAAACCCAATAGAAAAACCATACTCCCTTTTCATATATGTCTGGACCTGGGTTTATTGATTTTGAGAAGTTTAATTTTTTTTAAAGGCTACCTATTTTGAAAAAATAAGTAAAGTCACACTTGAATATATATATTTATTAATTTAGGTGTCTTGGGATTTCCTAGTACGGTAAGAAATTTCTGACCCACCTCCTAACTTTGTTTTATCCAGTTTAGCTTTTTTAAGATCAGCCAAGGTCAGCTAGGTGCTGCTGGCTGCTTGTGACTTTTGTAAAAAAAAAAAAAAAAGCACTTAAAATCTACTAAAACCGAAATCTGTTTAGCCCAGCTGTTTAATATCTTGAATGCAGCCCTACTTACAGTGTAATTGTTACATCTGAGTAATAATAGTAGTTCCATTTTCTTGTTTTGAAAAGGAAGGTGTTTTGAAAAAAATGCTTTTTAATATTCTGAACCATCATATGTCCCATGCCAGATCACTGTCAGTATGTTTTTCAAAATTAATTTCTATGGCTAGTTTCATAGTTTTCCCCTAGTGCTTGACATTTTCATGCTACAGTTTATATTCCTGTCAGGTTTCACAAAGGATTTTGCTAAATCAACAGTAAACTCATATATGCTATACTATTTCATCACATACAGGGATGGAAGTTGTGAAATAAATTCTTTTATAGGTAACCAAATAGACTTTTTTCCAACTGAAAAATAGAGAGAATGTGCTATCCATTTCTCTGAGATATACCACCACCTTTAGGAGCGGCTCTCCAATGTACACTATGTACTTAATGTTAGAGAAAAATTTCCAAGAAGTCTTCATCAGAGAAGATAAATAAAACTCCCGAATTTGTCCATAGATAATAATGTTCTTGGATGGAGAATTTCTAGTCATGTAGATTATGCTCTAGTCTAGCTTGTGCAGAGAAGCAATGATACATTGCATCAGACACTCTGGGAATTTGCCAGGAAGAAGAAGCAAGCACATACTGCAGTTTTTTTCCATTTTTGGAAATATAAAATCCAATTTTTAAAGTTATCTGTTTCTGGATTTTTAATTTTTTGCTTGAGATGATAATTGACTGAGTATGGATTGTGGCTTTTTCCTGATCATCAACATGTTTGCCATTTATTCTTAATTCTTTACAGGCAATTTAGAGGCATATATTTAATTATTTATAATTAATCTACAACATATATAAATATAAGCATTTAAAATTACAGCAATTTAGAAGCATATATAATCACATTTTTTATTAAAACTATTGAACTAAAATAGCCTCATTATTTGTCTTGAAACTATATCTGGTTGATTTCCCTCCTTCCATTATTTATTTGTATTTGTATTTTTTACCAATCACATCTATACATATAGTCTTATTTTTTGCAATTCTACATTTCAGGGAAAGGTCCATCTAGAATTGAGGCTAAGTGAAGTCATAACAGATACTGGTGTGATTTGCCATCAACTTGCTACACGGTAGGTATCCCTGGTGTTAGATAATATTTACCAACACTGTTGTTTCAATAACTCTGAATAAGTATCCTAATATATACAGTATATCAAAGGTAAACAGAAATACACCTTTCAAATAGCTTGGCAAAAGTAAAAACAGTTTCAAGACTCAAGCAGGATTGTCAATTAGCTTTTTCATGAATGTGAAAAGCCATTTTTTTGGATGGCTTTGGATGAGTAGAAAGTATTGATTTGAATGAATAGCCAAAAATAATTCTTTGGATGCCGGACACTTTTTAGGGCAGTGGTTCTCAACCTGTGGGTCGGGACCCCATTTGGGGTCGATCGACCATTTCACGGGAGTCGCCAAGCAAGGCT
>JANHFS010005212.1:18083-30523 GCA_032467975.1 Trimeresurus albolabris | reverse complement strand
GTAATTAAGAAATGTATGTGTATTAATATATGTAATACTATTAATTGTGAAATGTTTGTTTATCTTATGTTGAAAAAATAATAAAAAATTTTATATTGATATACCTGTCAGACAATCCCCTTTCCTCCCCAAAATTATGCTTCAACCCCCAATCCGCTCAGTAATATATACAATGGAGAGGCTGGTGTTTGTTTTTTCACTCATCTGTGATGCTGGTTGAAAGAATGATTGGAAGCCAACCATTGCTGCTCTAAAACTACTCAACGGTTGTGTGAGCATAGCAACATCACCAGGCCTAATTATTGAAGCACAATAAAGACAGGCTATGAGTGCAGTAAAACTGATATTAATACTCTTTCCTCCTGAATGAAGGACAGAAGGAGAACATATGAACATGGCTTTGAGAATAATCACAACTGCCATCAATCTTAGGCAATATCTGGGTTAGGAGGTAGCAGTTATAATTTAATAGAGTTTAGTCAAGAAAGAGAAAAGTTGCTCAAAAAGGTGCACCACCAAGTTCTATTTATTACAAACTTGCAGATAAAATAAGTACCTGATGGTTCTGCAACAGATTTTGGGCTAATAGAAAATGAGTCCTATTAGGAAGCAGAACTGGTTTCTTGGATGGAATTCTTTTTGCTAATGTGAGGAAACATTACAGATTTGCTGAAGAGCCTATTATACAGTGGTAAAATAGTCTCTGGAGAGACCATTATTTGGTTACTCAGATTCTATAATCTGTTGATTTCAATCTACCTTGATGTAGTGCCCATGAGGCACATGAGTGATCTTCATCTGTTTCCTTACCAGCAAGGATGCTACAGCTATATTGCTGCTTCACATGTAGGTGAAATGGGAGCAGAGTGCTGTTCCAAAGAAAATTCCATACCACGGATAATGACAGAATGATACTTCCACTTCCACGGTGCCTTTACCCACTCTCTTTCTCTCTCCTGCTCCTCCCTCCCTTACTTCCTCCTAGTAGTTGTTCTTAAATGCTATTCTATTCAGGGAGTGTGAGCCTGGAATGCAGTGAGCCAGGAAGTGCAACAGAACAAGTAAAACATTTAAGAAATCCATATTATAGTTGTCTGGATGTATTGTATTTTAAACCTTCAGTGGAATATAAGAACCCATTTGCACTTCCTCTAATGAGAGGAAGAAATGATGAAATTAATTTAATCAGATGTTCATGTTAGTTACATTTCAGAGATTAGTAAAAATGAAAACAGAAATTAGAGGAAAAAAACCAAACCTTTTCTTAATTAAATACTAGGGCCTCATAATTGGTAGGCAAGAATGAGCTCATAACTTGCCTTTCTTGAGCTCAAAGCCAATAGATTGTCGTCTCTTTTTAAGGGCCATAGAGTTGACATTAATTACATGAGCATTTATAGATTTCCACATGAATGAATAATTGTATGGCTGTGCAGAGTGATTCTCTTTTGGCTTTCTATCCAGATGCATGTTGAATTTGGTTCTCTGTTCTCCTGACATTTGACTGAAGATTGCAGTCAGCAAGTCTCTAATGCCTTTTGTTCTGCAATATATCTTGAAGAGGATCTTAAGCCCATTTTTTTTTTAAAAAATATGGTTATAAAAGTTTATTTTATCTGATTATTATTCTGCCTCCTGTTCTATTACATTTGTGATCCAACAAAAAATCAGTTTTAACAAAATAGGGGCATCTTCAAAATAGTCAAAAAGGTCAAGATGGCAGCCCTGACAGTGCTTACCAAACTACAGAATAACAGAGCTGGAAGTGACATTGGAAGTCTTCTAGTCCAGCCTCCTGCTCAAGCAGGAGACCCTATATCATTCCAGAGAAGTGGCTGTCTAGTCTCTTCATAAAAGTCTCAGTGATGCACCCACAGCTTCTGAAGGCAAGCCTTTGCACTCGTTAATTGTTCTCACTGTCAGTAAATTTCTCCTTAGTTCTAGGTTGATTCTCTCCTTGATTAGTTTCCATCTATTGTTTCTTGTCTTGTCTTCTAGTGCTTTGTGGCAGCCTCTCAAATATTGGAACACTGCTATCATGTTACCCCCAGTCCTCCTCTTTACTGGACTAGACATATCTAATTCCTGCAACCGTCTTTTTGTTTTTAATACATATCAACACGCAGCAACACTCCAATCAACACCATCGTAGCTCCCATTTTGAAATATTTTTTTAACCTGCAGAAATCTCTGTAACAAAAGGGCAACCCACATGGCAATTTGTGGTATTCTGCATTTTTGAAGTGAAACAAAAAATGTGAAGAGCAACCTTTTGTTGCATTTCCCATGGTGATATTTTATGTAATAGTTGTCTTTTTGTTCAGAGTTCTAGAATGCCAGGGACTCCCAATTGTGAATGGCCAGTGTGATCCTTATGCAACAATTACACTAGCAGGACCATACAGGTTAGTAACATTTATTGCTTATTAATTTTTTGCAATCTGGTTAAAGTTAAATGAAGAATCCAATGAAATAAATAAAAATGGAGGCTGTCTTTAAGAATTTGGGAGTTAATATTCAATTCCTACTTCTGTTTATGGAGAATCAGATTTTATTGTGGTAACATCTACTGGTCAAACTATTGATGTTGCCCCAGATCATGTGATTCCGTTGCAAGAGGTCCACTGACAACTAATCTGGGCATAATTCAAAGAGCTGATTATGCCCTATAACACCTTTTAAGAGCATAGAACAGATTATCTTCTTTATAAATCACTTTATAAAGCTTTAAGAAAATGAAAAAAAAACTCAACACAAGATAATTACAATGCTTGCTTTTTGTTGATGTGAGTTTGGAAAGTGTTGGACTAGAATTAGAGATATGCAAATTCAAGTCCACTCTCAGCAATCGAAACTCATAGGGTTTCTTTGAACGTCTAGAGGAAAGACAGAATGTACATATATATGTCCTTAATTAATTGTTTTTTTTTTAAAAAATACACTAAGAGATATGGACAACCTAAAGGTTTACTTCCTGTCTCATCCTGCAAGAAGCTTAGAGAGATGAAATAACCAAAAAAGCCACTGTTAAGTATACTTTTAAGATAACTCTAACACTAGGCCTGACACTTTTCAGCTTATCCTATTTTGGGTAATATTTCTGCCTTGTCCTTTTTTTCTTGCAGATCTGAAGTCAAAAAGACTAAAGTTAAAAAGAAGACAAACAATCCACAATTTGATGAAGTATTTTATTTTGAGGTTGGTATTTTGGAGGAAGGGGGGAATGTTCTGCTGTAGATGATTGCCATAGTTCCATGCTGTGCCAGCTGCTGGATTTTAGAGAGTGCTCAAGATAGAGCCTGAAGTATATCCTGGAACCAGCCAGCTATTTGGTGGAGCAGAAATGTACTTTCCAGCCGAATGCAGTATTGTTCTTCTGCAGAGAATTTCTGAACTCCTCATCTGGTGCTTCTGAACCAGTCATCCAATTTTGAATTGGTGCTGATAAATGACTCCTGTTGACTTTGGAGCTTTATGGGTCCTCTGCTATCTTTTTGATCAATAATGGGATGGTTGTCTCAGAGGAAATATAAAAAGCTTTTTAAAAAGTAGCAGCAACCCATTCAAAACCGGAGTTCATTGGTTAATTGCCAACATGCTATCACACAAAAGGTCTCTTTGCTTCAATAGAAAGCACTTCCTTTCCACTGAGAATGCCAAAGATGTTGTATAACAGGACTTTTTGAAAAACGAAAGGAGGTAAAACTTAGCATCCTTCAGAACTGTTCCCCCCCCACACACACGCACACTATTTTCTTTTGTTTTGATAGTGGTAGCTATAGGGATAAAGGCAAACTTTGAACAGTTCATTTCAATTCTGAATCCTGGTCACTCCAGATTCTTTTATCTCATTATTCTTGTCTACTAAAATAACTTACTAGATGTTCAAGGACATCCTCACAGTGACTAGTGTGCAGTAGCTAAGTTAAATCACTGAATATAGAGATTCTTCATATTGGATCAGACTACTGATTCAGCCACATCAGTACTGTCTATGTTGGAAGGTCACCATTCTCCAAAATCTCAGTGCCAGCTACCAGGTTTGAGGCAAATACTGTTTTTTCCTTACCTTGGTACAGCTCCTGCCCAGATTATTAGAGGAAAAAAGGAGAAAATGCTCTGAGAGCTTTTCTTTTTTCTGTGCAGCACCACCAGTTGGTGCTGTATTCTACACAGTAGTGAAACAAGGAGTTTGATGTATGTGACATGAAGCTCTGTATTGGTACTTTGTCATCTTCCTTGTCTGTGTGGCCACTGACAATTCACACTGTGCTGCTTTTTCTACTTTATTGCAGTACTGAATAGGATGCCAATAATTACAACAGCTCCACAGATCCTCTGAAGGTCTCAGCTGTTCCTATCAAGCATTAGATATATTTAGGAAATGATAGGATGCATGGAAATTGTGCATGTGATTAATTCCGATTTGACATGCAAGTTACACTAGGACTGCAAGCACAAGGCCTAAATTTTAGCTCATGGAAATAAGTAAAGATAGTCCGTAACTTACAGTTGCTTGCTTAGTGACAGTTCAAAGTGCTGATGGACTCCCTCCCCATGGGTGCCCACGACCCAGTTCTGATGATCGCCCTCTCCCAGTCATGTGGACACTCAGCAACCAGCCTAAGTTTACAGCTCTTTACAGTGCCTCACATTCACATAGCTATAATTTACAACATTTTTGCTGAAAACAGGTATTTTCAGGCCCCATAGTGATCAATGGGCTTGCTTAACGACTGCAGATTCACATAACAACCATGGTGATTCACTTAATGTCTGCTATAAAAAAGGTTGTTACATTCAATTGGTAATATGATCACCATTTTATGACTCGTGGTTTATGACTAATGGGCAGGTTGCATTACAGTCATAAGTTGAGAATTACCTGTACTTTTAACATATTGCCCATGTATGACTTATCTCAGCTATCCTAACCATTATCCTGCAGTGTAGATCCCTAATAATTCCAGATTGTAGACAGATTGTCATTGAGTGACACAAATGTACTTAATATTATCCAGTGATTTCATCAATAAAGTGATGTATTCACTGTGAAAGTTGTCTCTCACAGCTAACTTTACATTTTGCTTGCTCTAGACAACAAGCAAATAATGGAGCTCTACTGATTTGAAATCTAGAAGTATCTACTCACTGTAGAATTAATGTATTTAATGTAATTAATTAGTGTAATTAGTGTCCTGACTAAGCTTCTTCATGAAAAATTTTAAAATTAGTATGGTAGAAATATGAAACATAAATTGGGAATTTTTAAACAGATTATGACTTCTAGGTGACATGGTTAAAATCCTGTTTTATAGTGAGATTTTTCCAGAACCCCTGCTGCCATAGTTCTGAAATGTGAGTTTAATTGCATTTCTACCTAACCTCTTCTGCATAAAATTCACCTCATTGAATGATACTTAGACTATCAAAGACACAATTTAAATCAAAGTTGGCAACCTGGGATTTAAGCTTTGGTCTGATTTTCAAAGATTTCCATATCACAAAAGATTGATTCTCTGGTAAGAGCTATCAGTTTTTTTGTAACTGGCTACTCTTTAGGAGAGAAAGGAGTAAGAAGAAATTGTAAAACGAAAGAATGAGAGAGAAAAGGGTATATGCCAAAGAAAAAGAATATTTGTAGCTTAGGGTTGACATGTGGGGTCTTTGGTGCTCTCTGAGCTTGCTTGTTTTCTTGCAGACATTTCATTACCCAAACTACGTAACATCATCAGTGCCACCTTGGATTCAGTTTTTACCTTACTCTTGCCTTACACCTGCTAGCAATTGCTTATGCTTACAATGCATGACCTGGAGAATGAGTCCTTTCTCCCACCTTTTATCTAAACACAGTTTAACCAGTCATGTTACACACCAAAACTTCTCAGTGAGCCAGTTTAGAGTTTTTCTGAGCCTGAGGAAAGAGATCAAGAGCATACTGATACATACCTGTCAACTTTATAGAGCAGACATGTCAAACTCGCGACATCATGTGACATCACGTGATGTATCAGAACTTTTTCCCCATTGCCGGCAATGGGGTGGGCATGGTTTCCTTGTGATGCGTACAGCCTGCGGGCTGGCAGTTTGACACCCCTGTTATAGAGTCACAGGAACAAAACTTGTCTGAACCTTACTCATTGAAGTAATATCTTGCATTTCCTTGTGCAGATAATTTTCATATTTTTTGTAGTGCAGTAAGGTTTACACATATATTTTTATGTCCAAATTAATTTAATAAAGCTCTGTTAGTGTGAACAATGGGACAGGCTAATGGTTTAAGAAGATATAAGCCCACTGATACTCAAACCAAGGGCTTAAGAAATTATATCTGGAGGCAAAGCCTGCTGAGCTGAGTACAGGACAACTTATCCTAGACCTCTGCTGAGCAGTGAGGACTCTTCAGTCCACCTGACTTTGTACATATATGGAAAATTGGGGCTGGTAAATTGGTAGGGGGTAGGAGGCTTGGAAATCTGGAAGGTCACAAAATGATCTGAAGTAGAGATCTGAGCGTGGGCAAGGAAAGATGTCAGAACTGTTACACAAGACCAGTTTTGGGTGGAGATGGTTTCTTGAATGAAGCAGGAGATAACAGGAGGGGCAGAACAGCTGACCTGTGTAGGCAGAGATGTAGTATTTCTGCATCTGGCCTTATGGCCCTTTTATGGTACCTTTGTGTGGGATGCTGCCAATTCATTATTCAATTAATAATGTCACTGACACAAGCAATTCAGGGTGTGGTTTCCTGTGAGTTGCTTTCTCAGGGAGGAGGAAAGAGGTAAAGCCCTTCATAAGGTGGTAAAATTTTCTTCATTCATTGGAAAAGAAAATGAAGCACGTATATTTGTTTAGTGCAGGAAAAAAGGAGACAAAAATAAGAGGTCTGACTGAAAAAGGAAACGAACTCTGGATCATTGTGGTTGGGTAGCAGTGAGGAGAACTGAAAGAAGGTGAAGCAAATGAAACAGCTGGTGATGGTGCAGGTGGCAATGACAAAATCACAGAGGAAACCTGCAGTATGATGCAGCAGAATATTTTGAGCATGAAAAGTTTGGTGGTACAAACTGAAAAGAACACAATATATGATAAGTAAAACAATCGGATTTCCATACTTGTTTTCTAACACCCAAAATGATTTCTAATGACTTAGTCATCTGGGGCAGATTGATAAACTACAACACTACAAGTTTTCCTAATGATTCTTCCAGACTTTTATTACCTTCATCTGTTTTCTTCAAGGCTGCATCATGATAGTGAGAATATGAAGAAACTGCCTCCTTTGGAAGCTCAAGGGGTTTGGCATGCTCTATTCTTTCTGTTACCTCTTTTGAGATGTGACCAGAAATAATTCCAGATTCTGCCGTTAAAATGTAAATTATGGTCAGAAGAAGCAGCAAGTTAAAATGTTCTGAGGCCAATTCTAGTCACTTTCAGCCTAGCATAAAGTGGAACCATCTTGCAAATGCTCTTTCTGGAAAAGGAGTCATGGATGAGATTGTTGAAAAGAGTCTAGAGAGAAAAAAGTTGCAGTAAAGTACTGCAAACCTTACATGACCTTTACCCAGTTTCTGAAAGAGCAATACATCTCCTCCCAAGAATCATTAAACTTTTCACCATAGTGACTTTGGGCTCTTCCTTCCCTTCTAAAATTAATTTATAAATGCAGACAAGATTTTTAAGTTTCTTATGGAACATCAAATGTCTGAGAGAAAAGGAGCAAAGATGTCCTAGCAAAGCCAGAATTTGTTTAAGGTGCATGCTAAGAAAGTGTTATCTACACTTCTTGAAGAAGCAAGATATTCTCAGTAGGGCTGGATACTCAACTCCTCTCATACTCAGAAGTTAATACTTGTCTTGAAATATGTATATGAGAAAAATAGGAAGTAGTTGTGCAGGAATACTTCCTGAAAATGCCGGACAGCAATTAAAAAGGAAGAAGATTTTGCAGAACAAGTCAAGAAAGTACTGGCAGAAAGTACTAATAGAGTACAGAATGGCAAAGGGCCAGGATATGAAAATGCTTAAAATGTATCTGGAAAATACCAGGATGTGAAAACTGTAGTTAAGCCAGAAGTCCTTGGGTTTTGTTTTCATCCTACACAATGCACTCTGAATCTGTGTGATACTTATGCTGTATGGAGGAGTACAAAAGTCAAAATATATTTTGGAATATACCAAAGCTATATAGTATATTTTCATGCAGCTCTCTGAAAAAAACAGATGTCTATGGTTGGGTAATAGGGGACTTGCAGAGTACAAGATAAAAATGTCATGTGGTAGACACAGCTATCATGTGAATTGAGTTTTAATTGGCTGTTGTATGCACATGTATGAATCGTGAACATTGAAAGACACATATACATCAAATCTGTTAAGACCCCTTACGTCCTCTGGGACAACCAATCTGCAGGTATATCAGTGGCTATATTTCCTCTTCAAGGACTCAAACTGGTAACATTTTACCAAAATGTGGAAGGTATAACCAATTTTAAAGTGCTAATTGAATTGAAAGTGAAATTAATTCTATAAGAAATGGTGGAGATATTTTACAAAATATTGCAACAAATATGGAAATGCACACTGAGTCACTGTATTCTTATTCTAAGATACATTTAACTTAAATACATAACTAAAGATTCTAGTTTTGGTGTTTTAATTCCATTGTTATTGTGCACTGTATGTGAACCTGGATGTACCTCATAGATGTCTGTTTATTTGGCTTTGTATTCAGAACTGAATTTTCTTTGGCTGACTCATTTTTAAAATGTAATTAAATCAGTTTGCTAATACATTTTTAAAATGTATAGTAATAATGCTACCTGATTAGGGAAGAAGTTTCTGAATTTTTAATGGGAGGAGTTATATTGTGGTTATTGCTGGGTGGAGTACTCTCATTCCGTGTCAAGGCCTCGTTAAAAATAAAAAAAACCTCAAAGCTTTTGTTGTCTTTGTTGGGTTAGTTAGGTGAAAGATTTATAGATAATTTCAGTAAAGGTAAATTGATCCCCTCCCATGTTTTACATATGCAGCTGCTTCTGAAGTGTTTGAAAAGCATCTTAAAGCATATTCGAGGTTAAAGGAAAGAAGGTGACATTTCTGAATATCAAAACCAACTTTTATATACTGAATATAATCAAAAGTGGAGATTTTCAGAAAATCAATATTTTTTTCAATTTATCTCCAAAATAAATGTGAAAAACACATTTAGGCAAAATACAATCTACAGTTCTTTATTTCTTCATAGAGATTAATTGTTATGACTTTAGCTGAATGGTATGATTGATTTAGCAGGCAGGGTATTGTTATGAATTCTTAGGAACATATAAATGTTTCAAGTATTCAAAAGCATTAAAATCTGTGTGTATATATTCATATGTACACATACACCTGTTATATTTGATTGCTTTTTAATCTGTCTGAATACTATTTTCCATTATCCTTTTGCTTTTCCATCCTTGAAGTACAGGTAATTCTCAATTTAGGACTAGAATGTGATCATAAAGCGAAACATCACATGACTGCATTGCTTAGTGACTGCAATTCTGGTAATCCCCATGTTATCATTAAATGAATTTTAACAGTCATTAACCAAGCACGTATCCAAATCCAAATCCATTCTAACCTTGATCCCTCCTGGCCCTGAGCCTCCGCAAGATAAGGGGCTGCCTCCAGTTACCCCCACCCACTACCTCACCCCCATCTTTGCCCTTCTGACCACTCTGTACCTTGCCTTGCAGGATGGCAAACCCTGGGGCTGCTTGCCAAGCCCCAGCTTTGTTAACTTAAAGAGGCCAGAATGGGCCAAAACACCCTTTCCCCCCACACTCCTGGACCTTATTGGGCTGGCTTTGTGCTGCAAAAAGGGAAAAACAGGCTGAAAGCAGTCTTTTCCTGTTTTTCACAGCACAAAGCCAGCCCTAGATAGCAGCCAGGACAGCATACCTTATCAGCAAAAGGAGCAAGAAGATGATGAAGGTGAACTGGGGCATGGACCGCAGGATGGCAGGGGTCAAAATTACATAGATGGGGGAAAATAGGTGGGTGGTGGTAGTTGCAACAGTTGTAAGTATGGGTGGACTGCCAAGCTTCCAAATTTTGATCACATGACCATGCAGGGGTTGCAACAGCTGTAACTTTAGGCATGGGTGTAAGACCATTTATCACTCATGTCACTGAAAGAATGTCCTTAAGTCAAGGACTATCTGCACTGAAATATTACAGCAAGGATAAATTTTAAAAAATAATATCTGGACTCAGATGGGAAAGGTCAGATATGTCCGGCAAAATTTATCCAACACCAGTTTTCAGGGGCAAATGTTATTTATATAAAGTATGCTGAGGTGGACTTGCTTCTCCTTCCTCAAATTTTAAGGCTGTGAGACAAGGTGTCTTGGGGACATGTTCACCCCATTTTGTTTCACAGACTACATATGTATGTTTCATTGTAGAATATTGTATTCATGTATTATACTAGCCAGTCTGTAACTGTATTGAATAAATAAGTGTTTCTAGCCTTCCTGCAATCACTTCTAAAGGTTATTACATTTTAGATATGCCCACAAAACGATGAGTTCAAAGTGACTCATAATCACAGATTAACCTAAGCTGTGGTCATTATAATATGAGTTCTTATTTATTTATTTTTCTTAAACTGCCATCTGCCATATAGGAGAAGAATTGCAGAAGGAGGGATGAGTCTCAAACTGGAACTCCTTTGGCCTTTTACTTCCTGCAGGACTGAGCCAGATTTCTCAGGGGGCTAATTAAGCATCAGCATAAGCCCCATCATCTGACTTCAGTTCTGTCATCATTTCTCCAAAACAATAAAGCCAGGCCTTTTAAAGGCAGCCTGTAAAACTGAGCCTTCAGGGTATTTTACTGTGAAGGATGCCAGACTAAATTTTTCCCTTTCTTTACTTCCTCCCTTTACTTCATCTTGTATCTAAGCCTTTCAGTTGTTGCTTAGGGCAGTTGGTTTTCCTGCCTTCAATTCTACAATTTGTCTGGAGTATTGTCAGACCGATAGCGGTTTTCCCTTGGACATAGAAATATAACATATTGCCCTATTATCTGAATAGCAAGGATAATAATAAATTAGTAGTAGATGAAGCTAAGTTATTTTGATTCCAAAGGGTCTGTGTCTTTTCAAGCCTTTCTAGAAAATAAAAAAAGAAGTTTTTACTGGGAGCTCTGGGAAATTGAGAAATATCCAGTCCCAGGGCATTCCTCTACTATTGGCAAACACTTTTCTTACAAGTTCCACTTTCCTATATTATGCTAGAATATAGAGGACATTGGCAGGTGAAGCAGCACTCCTCCACAGTACCTGTTTATAGACAGGTCTTTTGCTTTCTGCACAAAAGTGTCCACATGTACTTGAAGTTGGCATTGCCAATATGAACGCTTGGTGTATTTATTTGTTATAAAGCTAGCCACTAGGTAAGGGAAATAAAATGTAGTCTTAATTGTGGAAAACAATGTTATATATTTACCAACACTGTTTTCCTTCCTTCCCTTGTAACTTATAAAATTCTAGGGAAATAGATAAGAGGAAGTGGGAAAGATCAAGAAAGCTTGCTTTATTCTTAAAAATGAAACTAAAATTTGGAGGAATGACTTTACTAGAAGACTTTGTTTTTGAATTTCTTTCTAATCGCTAATTTTGGTTGATTTGCTCCTTTATTTCCTCCTGTTCTCATTTGGATATTAATTACTTGTTTTTTAACTTAAGTATTTGTAATTTTACTATAAAGTATTTGCAAGTTAAGATTTAACTTCAAGTATTTGTAATTGATCGTGTTCATGACAGAGATTGTCATATCAGATAAAAAGACCTTATTGTTTTAACAAACAGTATCAGTTGATTTGATGTATATTCCCTAGGATATCTTAATCATACTCCCATAGGTCCAGATTTCGTGTAGCCATGAATCATAAATCTTTGGGGGGAAAGGCAGCGGGAATTGCTTGTAATGAATTCTCGGTCATTATGTTATCCATTGTGTAAGAGAAATATTTGTTTTACCTTCAAATAAGTTAGGTGCTTTGCTTGCATGCTTCCTTGATTCCTGCTCATATCTCTTGCCATTGTTCTTCAGAATTTTGACCTCAGGCCACTTGAAAATATGTCATTTTTGATTTAACATAAAAAAGGATTTGGAGTATAGGATTTAACATACAAGAGCAGGATTTGTAATACAAGTAGATGTTCATGGAGCTACATCAGCCCTACCTCCGTGATTGTTAAGGTGAATGAAAGAATTCTGCAAAATTGATAAATATGTGGAGGGGTGGCATCCATACTCTGTCATACCCATTGCTGTCTTCAAATACTAGTCCTGAGACAGACAGAAAGGTATATTGGTCACCACGATGCAAAAAAGATGCTGAGACTCTAGAAAGAGTACAGAGAAGAGCAACAAAGATGATTAGGGGAC
>JANHFS010005210.1:79327-89910 GCA_032467975.1 Trimeresurus albolabris | reverse complement strand
AATGTACTCATCTAGTACAAATAGCAAAATAGTTTATCATTTACTAAATACAAAATAGAGCTTTCCAAAAAATGAAACACACATTAGATATAAACCATCCAAAACTTGAACGACTGAAAACTGTATTCAAAATTAAATGACCCCGAGTAGGTCTCTTTCTGAAAAGTTCCCTTCATATCGGCAAAAGAGCCTGTACTACTGAAAATGTAACCCAAACCTCTTGGGACAGAACGCACGGACCACTAACTGGCACAGCACGAGGGAGACAAGCGATGTTCTTCTCAACACAGAAGACAAACAGCCAGGACGTCCCTGGAACAGCCCCCAAGGTCAGCAAGAGCTGCACAGGAACCTTCTGGAGTGGCAGAGACCCCACGCAGTGGTGGATGTGCAAGAGACCTGGAGGCGGCTGCAGGAGGTGAGCCCCAAGAGAGCCTGCTAGGATGACATAGTCTGGACTGCACTAGCTTTTTACCAAAGGCCTTTGGCAGGACCAAGGCTGCTCCTCCGCCTTGGAGTTCAAAGTGGCGCTTAGAGAAGGTCCCAGGTTCCCACCATGGAGCCTCCATCTCCCAGCAATGGCAAAAGTGTCAAAAGCAGAATATTTAAATAGGGTGGGGAACTAGTGAGAAGCTTTAAGAAGAGTCAGACACCGTTTGATCAAAGCAGGCTCCAAAAAGAGCCTGTTCCTTAGATCAGCAACTGGTTGCTTCTGAGAAGGGAGAACAGCCATCTGCACCCAACTCTCAGCAAGCCACAGTCCCAATCGGAGGCTCCTCCCCTGCAAGGCCCCCTTGGTGCCCCTCAAACCACCACAGGAGCCCCTCCCCCACCCGAGGCTCCTTCATTACTCTGATCGGAGCAGCTGCTGCTTCAGAGCCCAACCCACTACCTGACATATGCAGCATCAAGCCATGACCCTGGGTGGGATTCACAGCATACACAGAAGATTTGTGCTATACTACTCAAGCCACATTTTTCAATGGAAATCATTCCCATACTTAGCCACAAATCATGGGAAGCCATCAAATGATTGAGGACACAGGAAATGCACCCAAGGAATCGTGAAACCCAGAAAAAGACGGGAGAGGGAGCCCAATGTCCTTGCCCTGTGCTGACACATGATAGCCATGCTCTGCATCCCTCACAGAACTTGGGATGGAGATAACAGTCCAGCCCATGCCTGAATAATACAAAACCTGGCTCCCCCCCCAACACACACACACTTCAGCAGCACTTCCAGAGTAGTGTTCTTCCAAAGCAAGGATGAAGATGTTGCTTTAGGCCCTCTTTCAACAGAGAAGAGTTAACGCTACTTTGCTAAACTCCAGAATCACTAGAGCTAAAGGAGTCTTGCAAGTCGGTCTGTCCAGTGCAGGATTCCTGAATGAAAGAAAGAAAAAAAAAGACATTTATAAATAACCCTTCCTCACTTGCGTTCAGCAGCCTTCAACAACTGGGTTTTCTCCATGAAAAGATACTTAGCGAAAGGCTGCCATCAGTTTAAAAGTGGGTACAGCAATCTTAGGGGCTCATGTTAAATCCCCTATGATGGCAGCCATTCCATTCTTCTCTAGGCTTATTGCTTTCACAGAAGCCTATGAGAAGGTAAACAGATTAGAGTCATGATCCTCCTGGCTCTTCAGGCTACTAAGCAGGATAGATTTATTTATTTGTAAAATTTATTAGCCACCATCTTACCACAAGGCAAATCTGTATGGCTTACAATATTAAAAGATAAAACTATACAAAACCATATAAATACAATACTATAACAAAATCCAGATAATCAACCTAGCTATGCGATGAAGAGGGAGATAGTAGAACGAGAAGTGGGTGGGAACTGTTGTTAATCTATCAACTACCCCTAAGATTGAAGCCCCCCTTTGGAACCTCAAGCCAGCTGGCAGAGCCAGGTCTTCAGGCTCTCGCAGAAGGTCAGGAGGGTTGGAACCAACCTCACTCCAGGGGGCAAGATGTTCCAAAGGGCAGGCGCAACAGCAGAGAAGGCTCTTCTCCTGGACCCCAATAGCCAGAATACCCTGGCCGATGGGCCCAAAGCATGCCTCCTCTGCCGGCACAGGTGGGGTGGGCCAATCCCAGTGGGATGAGACGGTTCTTCCAGTAGCCTAAATTCAAGCAGCAATCATTGCTTCTCTGAAGAAGCTCATGCTGTGGCTTTGGAAGAGGCAGCAGTGCACTCTTCCTGAAGAAGCATTTTGGCATGGTTTCCAATCTTCATTTTGGGGGAAACGGCTGTAGAGAAGGGGGAGGGGGAAAACGGAATCAATGACAGAAGAGGATGCAGTTTATCTGGGCCCCCTTCACTCTGGATTGGGGCCCAATTCAAAGATGGAACAGGCACTGGCAACCCCAACAGATTCTCTCTTCTGGGCGCCCACTAGGAAGCACCTCAAGGAAGAGGGTTGCTAGAAGTTTGTCCAGGGCCTTCCTTAAACAGTTTTAAATAATATGTTTTTGCCCTAAATAGTATTAAAGATGCTTTTCTGAAATCTTAAAACTTTTTTTTCTTGACTTCATTGTATGGGGCTTGCAAGTGCCTTGTTCTGATTGAGGGCGACCATTATAGCTAGGTGTATTTCTGGCTACATTTGGGGGTTCTGTTCTTGTTTCTATTATTCAAGGAATGCCCAGACTTAATTAGCCAGAGTTGATGTAGCTAATAAATAATGCTAACTAAATCAAATAAAAAAGTGCTGACGTTAACACGGCAGTGCTAGAGAGTGCCTTTTTTCTAATTACATTCAGCTTGGCAGAATTTCAACTCTGCCTCAAGTTTTTAAAGGACAAGTGTCTTGTAGGGGTAGAAAAGAGTGAGATGTAGGGATAACATGCGCGTGCAGCACACTGCCGTGCTTTGCACCCCCACAAACCTCATAATTCTATACCTTTTGCTCCTAAACCCTTTGCCCCAGTGAAGCAGCCAAAAGGTCACGGAACACCCCTTTGACTTAATGCCTCACGTACCGAAACAGATAATATGCTTAGTTCCTTCTTCTATCTTCCTGTCTTTGATCTTCCTGTCTTTGTTCTTTATCTACTTGTTGATCATATAATATGTAACTAGAAAATAGTTGGTTAGATGAAAGAATTTTCCAATGAATAAACTGTTGTCAAGCATCTAATGATTAAGAAAGCTTGTGTATGTAAAAGGAATATAAAAGCAATAAAGATGACAGAGGTTGTCAGCAGCTTCAGCTTCTGCTCAAAACATGCCTGTGACTGTTTCTTAGCGTCTTACAGTGTCTAGCACTAATGATTAAGATGATGTATTATGGTCAACACACTCCATCCACGCTGTTTTCTAAGCAAAATCATTCAGTGGTAACCAGCAACTTTGGATATAAAGCTGCCTTTCTCTCCAAAAAACAAGTGACTGATTCAAGAATTAGGCCTGTGATCAATCGGCTCCTTTCCAGGTAAATAACAGCACAGAGAATGCTACATGCTCTCCAATTTCATTAATTAAATGAAAAACTTCTGCAGCTCAAGAAAAAGGTCCTGACTTACCTCACTTGTTAGAAGGATCCAGCCATGGCATTGTCCCCCTGATTTTGTAAGGATACAAGCAAGTCATCAATCTTCTTCATATTCTGATTGGTGGTCATTGCAGAAGAAATCTGAGGACTCTCTGACATTTGCTGGGACAGGAGAGCCGTGACCGATGGCTGTGCCTCATTCTGTGCTTGCCTGAGGGTCATCATCTGCTCTGACACAGAACCTGGTCCAGATGTTAAGAGCTGACCACAACCTGCTGAAGAAACAAGGTTCCAACAACACATCCAGATCAAGGCTGATGACCAATATGGTCTTGCAAGTATCGCTCAGAGCCAAGTGTAAACTTGCTGAGCAGGGAGAATTAAGCAGGATCATGAATCTGAATGCCAATTTCAACTCAAGTAGCTACAATGCCCATAAGGCCTCACAGCACCCATTTGAATTAATTCTGCATTTGTGTTTTCATAGCTCAGGTATGTAAAATGGAATACCAAAATTAGAGGCAGACAAGCAAGGAATATCTAGTGCTCTGAACATCAATCTTTACACTCAGACTTACCGTCTTGGATGCCAAAGAGGAATATCCCAGAGGTCTGTGGTGATGAGGTGGAGGAGTTCTGCAGCTGGTTGATAGAACTTCCAGCAGAGGAACTGTGAAACAAAGTGGCTGCCTGCTGCTGCTGCTGCTGCTGCTGCTGCTGCTGCTGCTGCTGCTGCTGGGGGGGCGATGAAGTATCCTGTATATTTGGCAGGTTGCTCTGTGGGGAGTAGAGAGAGGGTTGTTGCAACTCCTGCTGGCTCATGTTGCCCTGCAAGGCAGACATGGAAGCTGATGATAGGAAGAGGGTGACCGGCTCTGAGCCATGGAATAAGCTTGGTGGTGGCTGTGGTGTCTCAGCTTGGGTGGAGCCTGAACTCCGGCTTTGGAACTGCATGGGCTGCTGCTCTTGGCTCCTCGGGGCCAGGCTACTCTGGGGGTGGAAGAGAGGCTGGCTCTGCTGTTGTTCCTGACTGGTCATCGTGCTGGGATTGGAGCTGAACAGCAGTGTTGGCTTCTGAGAGGTCACGGAGCCCACGGTGTTCTGGCTGCTGAACCGCATATTTTGCTGCTGCTGCTCTTGGGTAGAGGCACTATTCTGAAGAGCCACAAGCGAATGCTGAGCTTGGAAAATGCCCCCCTGCTGGTTGGGAGGCACCCCAGAGGGAGGAAGGGGGCCTAGAGTTACTTGGGCCTGGAAAAGGGCCTGATGTGTCGACTGGGGCTGCTCCTGGGCGAGCAGAGGGCCTTGGAGATGGGGCTGTTGGAAGGAGGGTTGCTGCTCAGTCCTGGCTGGAGCTTGCAAGGGAGAAAGAGAGCTTTGTGTGGCGAAGAACGGCATCTGCTCCTCCTGCACAACGGAGGAGCCCATTGTATTTTGGGAGAGAAACAGGCTGCCTGCCTGCTGGTCCGGAACCACTCCTAGGCTTCCCTGGGAATGAAACATTGGCTGCTGCTGCAGTTGCTCAGAAGAAGAGGCTGCATTCTGGCTATGGAAAAGAGAATTGGGTGTCTCCTGAGAGATGCTCTGGGTGTCCCCAATGGGGCTCTGAGAGTGGAACAGCTGAGGCTGGGAGTGGGCAGCTGGGGGCAAGAAAGTGCCCGCCTGGAGAGAGAGCATCTCTCCACTCTGCTGGAAGAGCCCCCCACCCTGCTGCTGGGCTCCGGCACCTTGGACGGCAGCCATCATGTCCTCCGAGGAAGGAAAGAGGGCAACCTGAGCCTGGCTTTCCCCACTGTGTTGTATTTGGACCATCGCCTGAAAGACGCTGCTCTGCATCTGTTTGACTTGTCCTGAAGCTTCTTTGCCTTCCACAGAGCTCGAAGCCGGGAACATGGCAGGGCCGCTGGTGGGCACTTGCTCCTGCTGCGGCTGCCCTGGAATGCCTGCATCGTTGCTTGAGACACTGGTGGGAGAGAACAGCTCACACTGCATTTGCATGTCTTCACTCGCTGACAGCCCACCTATCAAATGGGAAGTTGGCGGGTACACTGGGGACTGCTGGATGCTTCCATTTCCCGAGGAGGAGGAGGAGGCGGAGGAGGCGGAGGAGAACAAGTCAGACGGCATGCAGCTGGGGGCCTGGCAAAGGCCTTGCTGCATATCGATCACCATCGCAGCAGACGTCTCCATCACTTGCGGTTGCTGCTGCGGCTGCTGGCCAGCCAACGAAGTCTCCGGCTGCGGGCGCATGGTTTCGTTTCGGCTGGGGAGAAGGTCTTCTGCCCTCGAGTGAACAGTGTCCGATGAAGAAAACAAGCCCTGGTTGACTTCATTCTGGATTTGGCTAACCTGCTGGAAAATTTCTACATTGAGCTGCTCTTGAACATCCTCACTCTCAGAGCCTGAAAAGAGGACAGACGACAGCTGCTGCTGAGCTTCCAGGACTTGCTGAACCAGGTCAACATTTCTGCTGCTGTTGCCACTGCCACTGCCACCAGGGCCGGACTGAAAACTCCCTGTCTGCAGCTGCTGGATTGTGCTCTGAAGCTGGCTCACCCCACCGGCCGAGAACATGCTTGAGGAGATCTGCTGCTGCAGTGCCTGGCTGGACTCCTGAAGGGGAGGAGGCTGTTGGGGGGTCTCCGTCAGCTGGGACAAAGCCATGGCTGTGCTGTCTGACTGCAAAGCCTCTCTGGAGGAAGGCTCCCTCAAGGGGAACTGGGAGGCCTGCTGCAGGAGGGTATCACTGTTCTGCAGCTGGCTCGGAGCAGAGGCAGCTGGAAAGCTGCCAGACTGCACGACGTCCGGAGCCTGAAGAGTCGGCATAGTCTCAGGAGGATACTTTGGTTGCAGGGGCTGCTTTTCACTCTCTGGAGCCAAATGAGAAGCAGAAGGGGAGAAAGTGCCGTTCCCCAACATGCTGGATATGGTGGTCTCCAAAGTTGTTTGAGATTGCCCAATGGTGCTGGTTGTCTGAAGAGAAACATGCACACACAGCAGTAAGATTTAGAATTTTTACTTTTCTCTAACCATAATTCAGGGAGAAAAATAAACTATCCTGAATTCTACAAGGTATTCATTCCTTCATTATATACTTTTCATTGAAATTTTTCCAATTTTTAGAAATCCATTCCTTACATCCTTAATTTGCATGGTTATGAACACCACAGCAGAGGTTATATTGTTTTATCAGAATGGATTATAATAATGTGTGAAAACTACAGTCAGAAGACATCAAGCCTTTTTCCCCAGGTGGTTTTGCTAGAATGCTTGGTGAACTTTTCTATGTCACTTCAGTTTTAAAAGAATGGTATACTATCGTGTTATCACATCTTTCCCTTGCTTATTTACAAGCAAGGGGAAAAGGTGTGTTCCAGTTAAACTTCTCCTGTCTATTGCAAAAAGTGAAATAAACATTTGTAGTCCTATCAAACTTGCACAACAGATGTCAAACAAATGTTCTAAATAAAATTTTCATCACTGTCTTCTTTTCTTATAAAAGACATATGCCCAGAACCATTTTTCAACTGCTGCTTACATTAAAGGCAGGAAGAGACATTTTCTCGGCCACAAGTTCCATTGGAGCAGCCTCTTCATTCTTAACAATACCGTTTGCCCTGAGAGGAGTTACCAAGGCACTGGGGAGAAGATTTACTTGGTCCAGCTGGCAGCCATTGGAATTCACTGCAGAAGACAAAGAGCAGAATTCACTCCCTAAGTCAACTCCAGGAGGATGAAATTCAAAAAGACAGCATCTACTAGAGAGAAGAGCCTGTTAGAAGGGAAGACAGATAACCTTAGCCTGCTTGATCAGTAATCTCTGGCCTACTGAAGCTTGCTTGTTTATTACATTTATTACATGTATATCCCCCCACAAAAAAATCATTCTCAGAGTTAAGTATTTAGACTTTAGTGAATTTTTGGAAGCCAGGCAGGAAGCAGACCGAAGGAGAAACAACACATATTAACAGAAAACATTTGTAGCCTGAAAGTTCCCACATAAGCCAATTATGACGGCCATTTTTCAATGTGATGTCCTCAGCAGTTTTATGAAGTTTTTGGCTGAGGTGATAAGGAAGGCTGCCGTCCAGAATTACCTTTGGCTGCATCATCAAAAGAGCAGGGCTGGGTTGGGCTGGATATTTCCTGCTTCACGTTCACATTCAGAGTATGAGCTGCTGCTGAAGAAACAAAATGTTCAGGAGAGATGTAAGCAGGGAAATTATTCCCAATTTTTCAGATCACCAATAAGCACAAGTTACACATTTCAACAACCAAAGGCCAATGACTGAAACATTCAGCACAGCTCCTTGAAATCCATGGTAGTTGCGCACACCCTCTTTCCCAAACTGCAAGCACTGGCCAAGATGTCCTCAGGCCAATGATTCATGTTCCCTAAGCAGCTCCCTGGCCAAGTAAGGCAAACGTTGACCAAGACACCTTGGTCAAATATTGTGCTTTTTACATACATGTATTTGGAGTGTATGTAAATTGTTGTATGTCATGTGATCTCCCAGCATTGGTCACGACAAAAATCCCAACAGAAACAGATGTAGTTATTTGCTGGTCATGATAAGGTGGCACCTTCACAATTAGATGATTCTGAAAAGAAAAAAAAAGTGGCTAGGTATTAAAGGCCTCCAGTCTGTGACATTTGACATAAGAAAATCTAGATTTTTATCAATAAGGGCCCAGATACATAAGCTGGCTGTTGCTGTTCCTATCTCTCCTTCATTTCATAAATCTAGCATACAAACAAAAACTTGCTGGTGACTTCCTTTGCTGGAGTTTATCCAAGGGGGGAGCAGGGGGAAAGATGGAGAACTCAGAACAAAGTCAGTTAAATGGAGAGGTGAAACTACGGTTAGCTCTACTGAGCTCTTAAAGGCAAGTAAGTACACTGGCACTCAATCACACAAACTCTGAACATGAAGAAATCTAACTTTCCACGCTGAGCAAAAGTTCCACCAAAGAGTCCCAATCCTAACAACCAATAAGGAGGAGGAATGGTGGCTCCCTATCAAAGATCTGCCCTGTTCTTTGTACTCAGAAAACAACTAGTTAGTTAACAGCTGTTTCTGTGAGGACATCAGAACCAATCCCTCTCTTCCACCTCAGAAGTGAAGATGATTTCACTCATGTATGTTTGACTCAATGTTCAAACCTATAGCTTTACAGCTGTGTTGCTCCCTAGAGCAGCCTTGAGGAGTCACAGTGGCGAGAATGCAGTATTGTAGGCTGACGCTGCTCACTGCCAGGAGTTTGATTCTGATTGGCACAAGGCTGACTCAGCCTTCCAAGGTCAGTAAATGAAGACCCAGATTGTGGGGCCAATATGCAAACTGCTTAGAGAGAGCTGTAAAGCACTATGAAATGGTATAAGTGCTATTGCTGGCCTTCCTTTAGCAGAAAACAAGGGCTACAAAATAATTTTAAACATTTGGATTTTAGATCTTTGTTCTGAATGCAGATTTACTGTAAGATTTGTTTATATTACAGATTTGCATTCAGCCATAAAGCTTTCACAGATTTCAGAAAATTTATCCTTCCCATTAAGTACAGGAATAAAATGCATCTGCATGCCTATCTGAACCTCACTTTCAAAACATACCATAAAATGGGATTGTTTTAATAGTAATGCCTAAATTAATGTTCTCAAGATCAAATGGATAATTACATCCCCAAGGAAGCAAATACCTGATGAAACAGCTCCATGTCAATTTCTGCCTCGGCTTTCCAGGAACTTTCATCTGTTTGAAAGCAAGGCAGGAAACTTATACAAAGGTACCAGTAAGCTGTCGAGGAAGTCACAGAGACCAACAGTTCTCACGCTGGCCATTCCCATCCCCCTGGAACTTCATTTGCCCAATCTAGACACATACACCTTGATACCCACCAGAGATATTCTCTTGGAAGATCACTTTGGTTCCCTTCAGAAAATTCTTCCCGATCAAAAATACTTCCTCTTCTCCTTTCACTGAACAGCTATGCAGGCTTTTCTTGAGGATTTCTGGCACGCCTGCAGGTTGAGCTATGCCAAAAAGAAAAGGAGATTTAACTGAAAACATCCATACACAATCAGCTATAAACCCAAGACCTCTAACAGCCTATACACGGAAAGGACAAATGCTATGAAATGCTTAAGCAAACGTCAGATTCAAAAAGTAAGACTCCTTTTCCTTTTACAGGGGAAAGTACAGCACAGTTCCCCTGGGAACTCATGGCCAGCTGTTGCCATTTTAGGAACACACTTATGAAGTAAGGTCCTAATATAATATTCAAAATCTATTTGTCCATGTTTTATTCTCCATGTCACTAAAATAGATCATTTTATGCAGATTCTCTCAAATTCTGTTTCAGTTAATACTAAAAATAACATGATTTTGTTTTTGTAAAGTTTAATCCTCTGTAGAGAAGCAGGATAGCTCAACAAGTAAGGGGGCTTTGGTCATTAGGGGCCCTGCCTCACAATTTGACTTTGTCACTTACTGCACAGAACGGGCAAGGACGGAGTCTGTAGCGTTAGAATAGAACCATCTTTCCGCGGGATGTTGACACGGAAAACCAGTCTGGCTCGGGTGCTTTTTTTCTTAGAACCAGCAATGCCTATTCGGGCTTCGACATCTGCATTCCTCAACTTCAGAATTCCAACACAGTCCACCCTAGCAATATAGGATTAATTTTTGCATTATTTTAGTCCTGCCAATACATGGGAAGTGGCAAGCTTTTCAAGAGATGCAGCGGGTCTGCAGTGACAACAGAAGCATCCACCAAATCATCTAATTTCAATGTCCCGGAGCTGTGGTGGTAAAAAAACTGGGATGTCCAGTGGATCAAGCATTCAACTTGACTTTGGAAAATATGGTACTATGTAATATAGACCATCACTAGATATTGCTGGACAATTCCTTTTTCTACCAAATAAAAGGTGAAAATAGAACAGACACTTAGGAGATGAAAATATATCACTGCATGCAATGGACATAAAGGACAGCTAAATGATGGAAAGGGGCGTTGTCTTACCTGAACGCCTTTTCTCAGTACGGAGATGGAGAATCCACCAATGGGTAGTTAAAGTCTGCC
>JANHFS010005210.1:66168-79227 GCA_032467975.1 Trimeresurus albolabris | reverse complement strand
AGTTTGGCTACTTGGTCTCAAGAGCAGGCAGACTTTAACTACCCATTGGTGGATTCTCCATCTCCTGTACTGGAGAACAGTTCATTCAAAAGAGGCTAGTTTTTGTAAAAGTATTGGAATCACCTAACAATTTTTTTTGTTTTTAAATACATGGAAAAGAGTACAACAACAACAATAATAATTTATTAAATTTATATGCCACCCAATTCCCAGGCTTCTAAACTAATGTGTACAATCTGATTTCTTTGTTATAAACAAAAGGTCCAAAGAGCTTTAACTTGCCACACAATTGTATAGAATGAGATAATGACAATGCAATTCAGATTGTCTGGAGAAGTTTGTTATCTCAAGCCCAGTACCCGGCTGTCAGTCTTTGCCTTGGAGAGATCCCCATAGTGCAGAGACAGGTTAGTCCACCATGTTTCCTGACAGTCAGAACAATTAATCAGTGGAACAACTTGCCTCCAGACATTGTGAATGCTCCAATACCAGAAGTTTTTAAGAAGAGACTGGACAACCATTTGTCTGAAATGGTATTGGGTTTTCTGCCTGAGCAGGGGGTTGGACTAGAAGACCTCCAAGGTCTCTCCCAATTCTATTATTCTGTTTCTATCCAGAATCCAAGAGCTTCCCTCCCCACTTTTTAAGAAACGCTAAGATTAATCCTCTCTTTATAGATATATGCAGAGAGATTTAAACATAAAAAAGGGACAATATTCCAAAACAAGGAAACAGAAATGGCATTATTGATTCACTTCAGGGTACAGATCTGTTTTTACTGTGTGGAATTTTGTGAACTGGCTGAATGCTCATCAATGGACCAACCAATCACCATTTTGAAAATGAACAATTTGTAAATAAATACACTGCAGCATTGGAAAACAGGCTTTCCTCAAGCAAGTTTTACATTTCCCAAATGAAGGAGAATTAGGGCCCAGCTAAAAGCTCCTTCATCATCCCTGGGAAAACAAAGCATTTAACTCAGTATAGGACCAACTTACAAACATGGACTTGCAGTGTTCTAGGTGACAGCCACTATGGGAATGTGGAGCTCACTGAAGGACTTCAAAAGAGTGGCTATTTTCAGAGCCAGCACTAAGTTTGCCTATCCCGTTCTGTTAGGTTCAGAGAGGCCCTGAGTGAAAGGCTTGTGTGGAAAAACAGGGACAGACAGACTGCTCCTGTGAAGTTCAAGTAATTTCAGAAGAGATCATGGGAAGGCATTTTTGTCAAGAGCAATCAGAATACAAACAAATTACCCAAAGCGTGTGTGTGTGTGTGTGTAATAATAATCAAAAGAGTTGTTTACCGTTGCCGATAAAATGGAAAGCTATTAATCATAACCAGAAAGCAAGGAAGCGACTGCAGGTTGACGATGAGAGACCAGATGCTTTCCTTCTGATTCACATGGCAGCCTGAGAGGGGAGAGAAATCCTCCCAAAGAACCTCCATACTCCACTGTATTACAAATAAATGTAGTTTAAGCCAAAAATGGGTTTAACACCATCCAGAGGCATACTGTTTGTGTTGGGTGGCCTAATAAATCTTATTAGTAAATAAATAAAAATCCCAATGTCAGATTTGCCCTCATGAAGACATTCTTCACCCGGAAATTGTTCCCAGAGATGAGAGAGGATAGAAGTCTAACAAGAGAAACAAAAGCAGCAGCAGCAGCAGGGCAATGCAAAGGGACTCACGCCAGGGTCATGCTGTTACTCGTATCCAGGCCCACTTCGATGACCGTGGTGCCCTCGATGTCCACCTCTTTGCAGGGCGTGGTGTTCCGCCCTGTGACCCTGCAGGCCTGATAGAATCCATGGGGCTTCACCCGGCCAGAGTCATTACCCACAAATATCTGTAATGTCACAGGATCATTGTGACCTTCCAGCTGGAAACACAAATCAAGACTTAATGGACAAAGCATTATTAATCTGCAACAATGCAAGCACAAATATTTTTTGAATACTGAACACTGGCTGGTACTAACAGTCCTCCTCTACTGAGCAGAACAGATGAATTCTTTGGATTTTAAACATCTTGATATTTTTAGTTATATTCTATCAAGCCCTCAAGTTGATTTTATTGTATTCATATTTTGATCATATAAAAAAATGTTCTTTCTGAAAAGGGAGCATTTTCAAAAGTCTGTTTTGGACAGGATCGACTTTTTATATATTATATACTCTCTTGTAGAAAAATGCTTATGATGAAGTCAGAAACCACAAGAATTTAATATTATTCTTTAGAAATTATGCATATATCCACAGGATCTAAACATTAGCTTGTAATTAAATGAAACACATCTTCATTTTGCAGAGAAAAAACTACTAGACAACTAACTTGTTTAAGTGTCTATTTTTCAGTCAGTTACTCCAGAGGGCCACTGCACTTTCTGCTCTATTGTTTGTGCAAAGTCAACAAATATGTGGAAACAATTAAGGGACATCACATATTTTTTTCATCCATGTTTGCAATTTCTCTAGGAGACTGAAGTGAAAAATCAGCAACAGTAATCCTCAGTAATTCAGGACAGGCCACACAGATGGTGCTCTGTGCAGTCATTTAAACCCGAAGAGCCAAGAGTAGCCCCTGCTCTATATTTACACACCTTCTATCCAGCTAAAAAGGCTTCCCTGTTTTAAACCAAGAAACATCCATTCCTTTGCCTGGAACAACAACGTAACCACAAACCTGAGGATTGGAGGGCTGTCTACCTAGGTTCTAGTAACATCTTTCATCATGAGAAATCTGACTAGCCTGCTCTCAGGAACTCAGTCAGGCCAGGAAGAAGGGCAGCCCCCAGGCCTTCTAACCACTCATTCCTCTTCTGGCATACCTTGATGGTGGGGAATCCCTGCTGGGTTCTGTCTTTCACTGAGCCTCGGCTGCCCTCAGTGAGGTAGCGAGCTCTGTGTTGAGTCTCCGGCTGTACCAGGATCTTCAGCTCTTTGCCTTCACTTTTACTCAGGTACTGACCACACAACATAGGGCACTTCTTCCCTCCAGTCGCCTTGGGGACTTCTGAGGTTCTGAGATGTTAAAGCAGATTAGTACACAGGTTACCAAAAGCTTTCCTTCCAAACAAGCAAAGTGGCCAGGAAACCAGGAAACACAGAGACATACATGCAGACCTGCACCATTTTTCGTCTTCCCTTTCACAAAAATTGTGTCATTTACCGGTAATTAAAATATAGCCAGAAACCTAAAAACCTGTATTTTAACTAGTAATTAGAGGACAAAATTTATAGTTATATTTTAATCATAAGCAATTTAAACAATCTGCCTGAATTCACCACCTTGTGTGAAATGCCAGTTCCTGGAACATTTTACCTAGCGTATGTTCACAAATGTCACCTGGTGAAAACAAATCCTTATCATCTCTAGACCAAAGGCTTCCTAGGCCCTATTGCTATATACTTCAGGTAAGTATATGTTTAAATAAATTTTCAAACCAATGTTGTTAGATTAAAATATAATTAATTTCAGCACTGCACTGACTATGACAGCTATCTAGGCTGTGGACGTTTAGGCTGCTGAATTTTTTTAATATATCAGGTCGACCCATTCACATGGCATTTTCCATGTATTTTAAAATGAGAGAAACTAACATTGTGGTATTTAAGTAAGCTGGATTGCAATTATTTCTTTCTTTCCTTGAGAACAAATATATTAATGGAAAGAGTTCATGCCACCAGGCTGAAAAAAAACTATATTTGATGCACTTCTCCAGAGCTATTTGAAGACTGATCACATGCCTATTTTTCTACCTGCAACATAAAATAAGATTTTTCAGAAGTAAATGAATCAAAATAGCAATTAGTTCCCATTGGTAACACCATGCATTCAAAGTGAAATGCTGCATTTCTGTATTATCTAGAATGAAGCTTCAGGCTTGCTTTGCTCCTGATCGTGCAGGAGTTCAAGTTTGCAAAGGCAATATGGCAACAGATCAGAGTGGTTTATTTGCTTTAGAGCCTCTGCCCTGTCTCCCCATGGGAAGAAATAAATAAATGCAAAATGATCCGGCTAAAGTTACACCACAAGGGGAGTTCCATAAGTAAAAACTGTTTGAATAAGCCCTGGAGGAACCCATGAAAATAACTATTCAGCCTGACTTTGGATGTCACAAACAGGTCTGACCTGTTATTTCCCTAATTTCTGGGACAGTAAAAATGAAGGAAAAGCTTCTCTCAACTAGGTTTCGGGTCCAGGTATACCAGCCACCCGAGTGCAGAAATGTTTTATCACGACACTTCTAGCTTCAAGATCAGGAACAGAGTTACAGTAATTGCTAGCCTGTAAGTGGGCCGTAGATTGTGCAGGACCCTCCTAGACCAAGTGGATGATAGTGGTTTGTTATTTTATACCATTTGGTCCCCTGCCTTTTTTCTCTAAGCATCCTACCAGGCCTGAAAATCTAAGCTGGTTTTTTGTGCAAAGTTTCATTAAATTAGAGTAGGATCCTAGCATCTCATTTTGTTATTCTTTTCTGCCTGATACCTTTGGTCTATCAGGCATCCAAAATACAAGAAACTGATGTTTCTATTTCTGTTCCAGAGGCAACCAGTACTGAGTGAGATATGTTACAAAACATGTGTGCAATGTGTTCCTGTTATATACTGTTAAGCCTCCTAGCTAGTCTTTCATGAACAATATGTGTATTATGAAGTAAATTATGTTTTACAAGTCAACTTCCAGGTTTCAAGCATAGCATGCAATATTGTTAAACTCACAATTCTGTCTTATTTTGTTTGGGCACTTATGAATAAAACTTATATTGTCTCCAATAAGAATGCTCAACAAATATATTCAATGTTTACTACAGGCTATATAGTAGCAGTTGCACAGGGTTCTAATTTCTAAAAGTGGTGTAGACAATAATTGCATTTTGAAAATAATAAACTTTCCCATTTTATGAAAATATATGCAAATATATAAGAGCAGCCTATAAGATATAGGCACCACTTTTTCCATTGGCTTTTATTGCTTTAGAAGTAAGTGGGTAACAAATAAATTCCCGCCATCCTTCTTTAGAGAACATAACTTTGCATTATTCAAAATCTGACCTCCGGAAGGCCTTATTGTGCAAACAGCCCCTCTGCTGCAGACGCCAACCTCTTGACAGCTCCAGAGTGTCCTCTGACACACAATAGAAACCCAAATGTGCGTGAAAGGAGCATTCTTTGAAGCTCAGCATTAGGGCTCCAGAATCTGCTCTACAGAATTGTATTGCACATTTTTGCCTTCTGAGATAATCACATTGATAAATTGATCACAATTATGAATAGCTTATCATCCCCATCTCTGCAATCAGTAAAGAATCAGCCCCCCTCCCCAATTAGGTTTCATTTACCAGAAATTTCATATGCATTACAGGCTACCAGGATTCATTCTGCTGCTTGACCACAACATTCATTAAATAACCCTTGAAAAAAGTACCGATTCCTACGTAATTCCCCTAGGCAAGGGGTTCTTGGAAAACACCAGGGCTGTGCAACACTTTGAATCCAAGTGACACCCGTGATTCGGAGTGTGCACACCAGAGTGCAGTCCTGGGGAAAGGCACATTTAAAGTGATTAGTGCATGCCCAACCACATTTCCCCTTTCAAATACGGAAGCGTTGCACAACTTAACATAGTATAACGCAGCCTCTGAATCTCTATGATAGGAAGGCATTAGGTTTTAATTAACCCAGTACTATATTTAAGTAGTTATTTAGCAGCTGAAGTGCATTCAGTTCTGAAAAAAAATGCACAACACTGACTCCTTGTATTTATTCTACAAAAATAGTCAACAGCATCAATTCAATGGGCTGATTTCTAAGTTGACATTCATAGGACTATAGTGTTAATTTCAGAATATGAACTTATTTCTTGAAGAATCATCCCTTCTAATGGCCTCTTTTAATATACTCTGAAGAAGACTTTTGATAATGTGGATATCTGCAGAACCAGCAGTGTTCACTTTAATGTTGTCCTTGCAGGGCTTTTATAAATTTTGTGTGAGGAGAACAGGTCATATAAGACTATGGGCCACATTGTATAATAAGGCCTCCACAACCATATCCTGGAAAGCTGTTTAGTAGCAAACCTCACTCTGGAAAGTCTCTTATGATCTATCTCTTCCAAGTGGTATTTCATGTATGGAACCAGACAACAGGGAAGGCAAAGCAAGATGGTGTTTCCTTTACATGGCAAATCCTTTCCCCCCGTAATTCAATATTTTGTGACTCAAGGACAACATGAAATAGACTTTTCTGTAAGAAACAAGAGAAGTCCTTCAAAGAAAGAGGCAAGAAACTCAAAAGATTTCTCTGCATGACTTTGTGTCCACATTCGCATGCAGTAAGCCAGAGTGGTAAAAATTCTGATGTAGGAGGAACCACATACGACACCATGGCCCAACTGCTCCTCTTGCCACCAGCACAAATAACAAGCCCTGACCATCCAGCCAATGGCTTCCCTCTTCTTAAATGCAAATCTATGCTTGTCCACCTTGTTAAAATTCAGAGCAAGAAGCCATGATTTGACCTAAGCACGTAACACTGGCTTGCAAAGAACTGAACAGGCCAGATTCCTGAATACACATAAATTATAAACAGATCTTTCCACGTTTATTGGCCAACATGAGGTACCAAACAAAATGGCGCCCCAGGGTGCTGCCTGTTCCCAGGAAAACTAGAATTCTTTACAAGTGTCACTTAGACTTCTACACAATGCAATAGGCTACAACAGGGGTCACTGATTTCTCAGGCAAATGTACCTCATATTGCCCATGGCCAACACTGAGGATCTTGTGATCCTCTGGATTCCAAAGGAAGGCGACGACTACCATTGGGTAGAAAATCAACAATTCCCTGCCATAATACACATGTGCACTTTCCACTGATGAAGTGGGATGCAAACCAGAGTTTCTAAATTGAGATCCAATTAAATGAAGAGATGAGAAACCACCACCCAAGCAGGCTGCAGGCAACATTTACGCATACACATACACACAACTGAGAAGCACAGAGCAAAACAGGATAGAGATTTATTTCTGAAAGATCAATTACAGAACTGAGATGACACAAACACAAATTTGGTTCATCTTAACATTTTAGAAAGAATATGAAAGGTCAAAATCAGCTGCCTTTAATTGAGGCAGAGAATGAAACAGAAGCAAGTGAAGTATGGACTTAAGTCCCCACAATTATCTCTGTTGCAGAAAAAATGCAGGAGCTGATTCCAATTTTAAGGACTCTTGTTTTAAACTGTTTCTTACTGAAAAACTTCCCACACACTAATCAAGTTCCACAAGGAAAAGCTGACAACTGTTCCTTTTCAATGATTGCTAAACTGGCCGAAAACATTTAGCATAAGAAACTATTAAATGTGATTCAAAATATCAGCTCTCCCATCCTTCTCAGTGAAAATATGAGCTGAACTCTAGAGAAAAATCAAGGTTATATTTTTACTTTATTTGTCTGCTTTAACATATGTTGATAGAACATAAAGGCAGATACCAACCCATTTCCTGCTTTCAAGTTGCTTTTGCTCTCCGTGCCGAGTTGAGAAAGGACATAATGAGGCGCTTTGGCACTGTCAGCATCAAAGATATCCATGGTCGATTCTTCACAATCTCGTGGTTTGATCCCTGGCCTCTGCTTTGGATTTCGTTTACGAGATTTACGTGGCACCTCAGTGTTATCATTGTAGGAACTGGTACTCATGTTACTGAAGTTAGAGGGGGAGTCTTCCATCCACATACTGCAGCTTTGCTCAGACTCCAATCCGCACCCCTCATCCTGGCAAGACATCTGGCTGTTGTCCAGCAAATCCTCTGGTGGTGGTGAGATGTACAGGACTGTGTGCCTCTTCGGGGTGGACTGTGGTGGCTGCTGGACTGTGTTATTGGTTAACTGCTTGTCACTTACCCCACGGTTACTTACCCCCATGGCTGAGGAGCAGCCCTCCACTTGCATAGCTTTGCTGTCAGTGACTGAGGTAGAGTAAATGGTGGGGCCGGAAGTGGTGGTAAAGGAGCTGCAAGCACCGCCCACGGAGGAAGAGGGAGCTGAAGAAGCATCTGTGGTGTATAATCCACAAGTCAATACAGGGTCCCTAATCCCAACTCTGCTGGCTATAGCAGTCCCTTTGAAGTAGCGTGATTTGGCGAACCGATTCTTTCCCCAAATTAACATTTTAGAATTTGGCTTGTTTTGGAATTTAAGCGCTTCAAGTAAAATAAGGCTTAAGCAACACATAAGTATTCAGAAAAGATAGCCAAATTATATTTCTCATTTTAATGCATAGTAGCAATCAGACTTTTCAAAAAATCTGTAAGCCACAAAATGGTTGCAAGCAAACAAAAGTGCTTTCATTGCCTCATCTGGACTATGAATTTAAGCTATTTTATCAAAAAGGATAGAAACCCCCAGGAATGTGCATTTTATGTCACATTATTGCCAATTGCTCAGCATCTGAAATGTTCAAAAACCTGGGACTGTGCTTAGCCATGAAGTATTAAAATAAGTTTCTAACCTATGAAGCAGAGAACTACAGGTCATTTTTAATGCAGACACTCCCTGCTTCAGAGGCAAATCCTGGAATAAAAATATGAGAAAAAAATGAGAATAGAGCTACTGATTATTCCAGATATCAATTATCAAATGAGAAATGAAATAAAAAATAACTGAACAGCAACAAATGGAACTGGTACCAACTATCATTTATGAATTCCCCCCCCCAAAGAAAAGCACTGGCTAAGGTTTTAACTTGGAGGGTGCCCTGGTCCTGAAAAGCAAGATGAGAGAAGCTGGTTCGGCTCCCTCAGGTGAAAGACCCAGTGCTTTTTTTGGGGGGGGGAGAGGGGTAGGCAGAGCTCCCTGCCACAGCCAAGATAACTGCTGAAGTTAAATGGGCTCTGGAACATCTCTGGAGATGCTCCAGAATGCTGTGAAATCAAGAACCAAAACAAAGCTTAACTTGGGATGTGAACTTGTCTCACAAAATCAAATAAACTGCAGAAGCATTGAAATTGAGAGCAGTGTTTTCTCTAGGGCAATATTTTTCTTAATGCAAAAGAATACTTTTTTATGAGCCACTGGCCTCAAATGGAATAAGTGTGGTGCGTATACTCAGCTTTCAGTGTGATTATTTAAAAGTATTACAATCTTTTTTAAAAAGAAAATCATTCAGAAAATAATTACCTTGGCTATCTATCTTTGTGGTTAGTTTGGGCTAAGTGAAAATACTAGTGTATCATCAAAAATTAATTACAGATTAAGAGTGAATCATAATCAATCTTCTGCTTTTAGCTATAATTCAGAGGAACCTTTATCTGTGAGGTATTCCCTCAGAATTCCTCATTCCATTGCCAGACAATTGCTGAAATAATCTAGAGCATTGATTGATACCAGTTCCATTTTCCAGCTTGTACCTCAACAAATGCAGTGGTTGAAATTGATAAATTCAGTCATTCAAAACTGCATTTTAATTATAAAAAATCCTTTTATATCATGCATTAATGCAGTGCTTTCCTTAAAAAAAATAAAATTTGTTTCAGTGACTATAATTGCTGATTTGCAGCCACTTTTGAGTTAGAGTAAATTGACATTTCTACAATGATCTTTGTTAAAACAGAGCAAATATATATTTTAAATATTCACTCACTCAGCTATGCAGCTTGCTTTGATTAGATATTCTGTGTGAATTATAAAATATATGCAGAAAGAATGCTGTAAACTTACATTGGCATAAACAATACTTTCTACAAGTTGTAAAACCCATGCAAAATGTGACAATCTTTGAATTTTTACATAAGATAAGAGTCAGTAGGAAAACCAACTCATCTCTGATGTAAACTGTTCAAAACACTGACTTGGACATTTAGACCAGTCTGTTAGCTTAGCATCCATTTTTATCTGTGGGTTAAGTGAGATAAAGACTGTCACCTCTGGAAAAGAATGACCCATTTCCCTATTTAAAAAGGGAATTAGCACAATCACTCAAATTCACACTGGCACTATTATGCCAGATTAATCCCCTGCAGAGGGAATTCACGTGAAAATAAAAATCTTTCCAAGAAACACAATGATTATTAGATTTTATTAAACAATATTAACACAAAGTGAGAAACATATTTACAAATAAATAGTAACTACTCCAAAATATTATTTTACATGATATTTGAAAAGGAAAAAAAATGACTTTGCTTATACACAAAGGAAATCAAGAGAGCCAGCTTTGCTTTTGTAAAATTTTGTTAGCCCTGTGCTTCAGGTTGCAATTTGAGTAGATCAGGGCAAATAAAACAAACTGCTTGATTTTCATAATAAACTGGGTCAAGATATAAATTAGAGGCTTTCAAAGCTTTAAAAAATGAGCAAGTTTAGTTGCTTCAATTAAGCACAGTAATTACAATATGCAAATAGTCCTCAGCTTATAACCATTTGTGTAAAGACCATCTGAAGTTACAAAAGCTCTGAAGAAGTGATTTATGACCAGTCCCTGCACTTACAATTATTGCGGCATCTCTGCGGTCACATGATCAAAATTTGGCTGCTTGGCAATTGGGATGCATTTATAAGAATTGCAAAGTCCTGAAACCATAGTCACTATTTGAAACCTTTCAAGGTTTTAAGCAAACTCAATGGGGGAAGCCAGATTCACTTAATGCAAAAAAGGTTACAAAATCAGGATGACTCACACAATGACTACATTGCTGAACAATAGATGTGTTCCAGTCCCAACTGTGGCTGTAAGTCGAGGACTATCTGTACAGGGACTAAGCAGAAAAGAGCATAACCCAGGACTGGCATCGTACTGCTGTGTTTGAGGTTTGCACGGAGACTTCATTTTAAGGTACTGGACATACCCCAGCAAAGAATGAATGCTCACTTTTCATATGGCAGAAATATAGGATATTATGTGAATTCATGTTTAATATGTAATAGCAAAACCTTGATTGATCAGTTGAGGCTGAAATAGCTTCAAAAACAAATTAATCCCAAATCAGGACAGTCAAAATGTCTCTTCAAAACTGACATTCATGAAGAATTATGACCAAAAACTGTCTGGATCTGGGAAAAAGGTTATCAGAAATCTCATTTCACACTATTAAAATACAGATGTACTCCAATGTTTAGTATTATTTCTAGGACATAAGTTAATTTCTAGGATCAAACTGCATTATTAATAAAACTGAAGCTGGACAGGCTAATTTTATGCATTCTGTGAAATGTGAGAGTACGTATCAACAAAGATAATAACCCTTTTTTACAATTATAATCATGTGCCAAATATTTTTATGAGCATCACCATGATGTGGCAATAAAATGGTTAACTTTTTATAATTAAATTCTCCAATTATCCTACTGAAAGATTTTGGTACTCTCACACTATCCATTCTGTAATTGAAACAACCATATAGTTTAAAAAGGCACAGTAAATGTCTGCAATTTTAGTAGCATTGTTCAGATTATTATTTTGCCTCTAGGCAAGCAGACAGCAAAACAAAACAGCATAGTACCATACAAAAAGCATCTCCCTGTTCTGTGTTACAATTATAGAACCAGAACGATTTCCAAACAGTATTGAGCCTTGTCTACAGATACACTCACTGCTTTCCAAAAATGCCCAGTGCATTTTTATAGCAATGAGCCTGAGATCTTAAGAGCACAAGAATCAGAAGCAGAGAAGCTGGCATGATCAAATATGCAACTGCTGCTCAAGTTGCTAGATAAAGTGAAATAGTCTTCTTCCCTGTTGGAAGTCTTACGTTATAAAAATCTTCTCTCCTTCACAGGCTCTTTGGTAGGCACAGAAAAAAATGGCTATCTTTAGGCAAAGCTTAAAGTATTTGTTTACTGCATTAGCATTTCATTCTTTGAGAGAGTTCAGGGCACTCTGAGAGGGAGGCCTTCAGAGGCACAAGGTTTTTCAAGAAGCTAAGCACAAGCCTAGCAATAAAAAGATATTGTAACTGCTTTTTCCCAGAGTAGAAGGATGGCAGGTGTCCTTCTGAGCATTCCCATGCAAAACAATAGGTGCACAAGCAGCCAATGAATGAAGCACGGCAGACATGTGCCACATACTCTTCACTGTTCAGGAGACCGAAGAGAAAATGTGAGCATCCCCTAAAACAGGGGTTAGGGCAGATTCATTCCAAAGGTAATCCCCCATACAAGTAACCTTTAGGAATCTTGATTTATTTATTTTTGATGGCTACAATTCTTCTCCATTACTGGGCGAGTGGACTTTCCAGAGTCAGTAAAGAAAAAGTTAGAAGTTCTGAAGTAAAGACAGAGGGACACCAGACCTTCTATTATCAAAGTCACAGACAAAGTGGCTGCAAATCTGCTTCCATACCTTCATGCCAACTTTGGCTTACTAATCTTCTCCAGCTTCATTTATGGATGCAATGTCAAAAGCTTTATTAGAGGTTAACTTAAGGCAATCCACTATTTATAAAACAAAATAAAAAGGAAAGGAGAGAGACTGATGAAGAAGTCTGAAACGAGACCGACCTAGACACCCTGGGTGAGATTGGATGGGTTAAGGGTCTCTGGTACTATCTGTCTTCACTACTGAGAGCACACAACCCACCACCGATGCCTGTCTCTGAATGGCGGAGCTAGAATGCAAGTTAAGGGGATTAATAGAGAAAACAACTAGCATCCCAGCAATAGCAAAAAGCAACCCCATTGACTTTAAACATTCAATGCAGATTCAGAATAGATTGGTCACTTGTATTATAGCCCAAATAGTTTAAAATTTCCCATTACATTTACATGCCATAATAGCATTTTAAAAATCAAATCAGAATCCAATCTGTTTTGACACACAGAATAACTTAATATTTGTACTGACAGATGCACAAGTTGTTATTTCTTACCTGCAACTTTAACTGGATGTTCATGTTCATCAATTCAGACTAGAAAGTCTGACAATCAAAAATGATAATTAGATGCAGTCAACCAGCAGAGTAGTATTCAGCCCTGTTTGTTGCAGAGCTCTGGGAAGCTGCCATTATGCCTTGCGGATATTGAGAGGGCAAGTACTTGCCTTCTCCCCCCC
>JANHFS010005210.1:35263-54912 GCA_032467975.1 Trimeresurus albolabris | reverse complement strand
TTGTTCTTTGTCTTTTAAATATGCTGTAAGCCGCCCTGAGTCCCGACAAGGGAGAAGGGCGGGGTATAAATCGAAAATAAATAAATAAATAAATAAATAAATAAAGACCAAAGCAATCCCAGCAATGGTAGAATTCAGGGCTGTGGTTCCTAAGCTGGGAGAGGCTTCAATCAATCCCAGAAACCACCTCAGGGCTTTCTCTCCAGAGAAGTGTGGTGTTAAGAACAGCTCAGGTACTGCACAGGATCCTCAAACTCCCAGGTCTCTGGTAGAGTATCCAAGATTGAGGAAGACACAGAGCACCCACCAAGGTGAGAAGGGAATTCATATACTGTATAAGTTGTATATAAAATGTTGCATATATGGCGTCTGTGTGCGTGCATGCACACACATATGTATTTGTTACATAAACTTTCAAATCCTACTTGTTTCTAGATAATTTAGGTATTCTTTCTAGTTCTGTTACCTTTCATATGATAACAAAGAGCCTATTTTATGAGAAACTGAGAAGAGTGCTATAGAAGCTATTATGTGTTTAAAAATACTTACCTAAATCTTCTATGAAAATTATTGAAACTGTATTTATTTACAAAATGATAATACTTCAACATACAACATTCAATATATTTGCAACAATCAGCATTTTGATTTAGGTTTATTTAGGATGTTTGACTTGAATAATATTTACTATCATTCTTGCAGAATTATTTTTGAAAGCAAATACATTGTAAGATTATATTTGCTTGGTTATCACAACCATATGCTCTTACCATCATAATTGGTATCACTGATCTAAATTAAATAAAAGGTTATTTGTGGTTGTCAGAGTAACTTTTGCTAAAGATTTAACAACTACCGTTTTTTGTAATAACAGAACATTCCATACAAAAGGGAATGAAGAAAAGGATATATGACAAAAATGACAAAATATTCCTAGAAAGATAGTCAAGCACTACCTATCAGTTCACAAGCCTCTTGTACACCACAAAACAGTTAATGTGGACAAAGACTGGTTAAAAAAAACCCTACACAAATACCAATTTGAAAATAAGCTTCCCAGATTCAAAGCTTCAGGTAACTGTAATAAATCAACAGCTTGATAAAAATCTGAAGTTACTGCTAGGATTGATGGAAGCAATATTGAGCAAACAACAATACCCAACACATATTTAGGTATTATTAATAACAGGCATTTTCAACAATTTAACATATTTTATATCTGCTACTCACCTGCTGCTAACCTATAAATTAAGTTTAAATTAAATTAAGTTTCTATTTTGTGGGGTATAGTTACCTGCTACCCTACAAAATAGAAACTTAATGTAATGGGAGTTTTAGGTTACTGTGATAAAGAGTTAAATCTTCTAATTTCAAAAGCAACCAGCAGATTCTGTTTTTAGCTTTTCACAAGCCTCTAGAACTTCCAGCCTCTTTATAGTTTGATGATAGTTTTTGTTTACATCTTAAGCCAGACGAGGAAAAACAAAAGATGTCGCCTTCCCAGTTACCGGAGGCTTCGCGCATCTTTCTTATCTAACCTCCGTTTGACTCTGGATTGGTCTTGTCAAAAGCCACCCACGCCCGGCTGGCCCCAGGGCTCTTCCTCGGGTATTGCTGCCACTTTCCGGCGCTGGAGTCGAAGGAAGCCAAGGCCAGCCCGGCCTCCTTCAGCAGCGGCCCAATTCAGCCGAGCTCGGGGCAACCAGATCCCCCCTTCGCCTCTCGGGCCACGCTTTCCCCGCCCCCAGGGCCGCCCCTCCCGCCGCTCTCGGAAAGCGCCTCCAGCCCCCAGGCGGATCCGCGGGGCTCGGAGGCACTGGCCTGCCGCGAGGCTCCAACCGCTCGGGCCGCCCGCAATCCGGCCCGGGCGGCGCTGGCTGCGGCGGCCTGGCTCGCCCGCTGGCCGAGAAGGCCCAGCGCGGCCTCGGTGGCCGACTCACCCTTGGAGTAGAGGGACTTGGGCGACTCGAGGTCGAGGTCGGCGCTGAGCAGAGAGATGAAGTCCGAGGGCATCGCCGCTCCGGGGCCGCGCTGCGGGGGCCGACGGGGAAGCGGCTCTGCGGGCGCCGCTCCTGACAGGAATCCGGTAGCTGCCGCCCAGCGGGACCGCCCCCTCGTTCCTAGCACTGCGCATGCGCCACCCGGCTCCGCGCGCAAGCGGTGGCCGGAGGGAGACCGAGAAAGCGGCAAGTGCAAGGCGCATGCGCCCCGCCCGACAACGCGGGGAAATCCTCGGCCTTCGGGATCCTTCGACCTCTGCGCACCGAGGAAATCGAGCGCGCATGCGCCCAGGTCTACCGTGCCTAGGGAAGAGGGCGGGATCGGAAGCACGAAGGAGTGCTTCTGCGCTTGCGCCCCTAGAACTGTGCGGGGAGGGGTCGCGCGGCAATTAGCCTGCTTGATGCCCCCCCTTGGGGGGGTAAGCGGGCGAAGCGGAGGGAGGACTCCCCCCCTTGCCAAAGGGGTGGGGCCTGGGCAGGGAGGCGTGGCACCCAGGTGGGAAGTGGGGGGACAGCGGCGCCAGCTTGAAGCCCCCCCCGCGAGGAGGCGCCATCGAAGCCGACTCGTTCAGTGGCGCGCAATAGGCCGTCGGCCCAACCTGCATCCCGGGCTGGCCCTTGCGGAAGCGCTGGGAGCGAAGAGGAACCGCCCAGAGCCCGGCCCGCTCGGCGGCAGCGTCCGCCCGGCAGCAGGAGGGCCCCGGTGGAGAAGGCCCGGGGGAAATGCTTCCCTTTTGTTTCGGCCACGGTGGGGTGTCTTTAAGGCCCTTACTGGTTTTCCCCCACCCTACCTCCGTCTCTCCCACTCTGCCCACCGGCTTTTCTGTCTTGGGTGGTTTTCTCAGCCGCCTCCGCTTTGGCTCCCTGGGCTGCCTTTCTCTCAACTTTGCTCCACTTCTGAAAAGTGAGGCCAAAACAAGCCTGTTTTCACGACTGGAGCAGCCACAAATCTTAAAGGCTGTGCGCACAATCCTGCTTAGCCAGGTGAATGGAGGCAAACCTGCATTTCCACATCTTGTCACTAACTTGGTGCCTGTTGCCTTAGCTGGAGTGTGGTATTTTGACTTGGTTGTGAAACTCCCTTTTGTTAATTTACAGTTCTGTATACTGTCTTCAAAATCTAAGGGACTGGTTTGGACAAAACTCAGAGGCACTTTTTCGTGAGGCTGCTGATAAAAACAGAATCGCCAACGTCCGATAACGGATATGGCACAAGAAGAAGAATACTGTCTGAACCAGGAACCTGAGTTAATTCAGTAATCGGGTTGTTCAATAAAATATTTGGCACCATTCTGGTGCCATTGGAACCATTTATTTTTGCAAGCTGTAGAAACTTTATTTTTCCTCCACTAGTATATTGTTAAAATATATAATATTTTGATAATGCTATGAATGGTATTTCCACAAAGGACAGCCATTTGTTAACTACAGAACATAGTTCTATATGCACACACAAGTTAATCCAGCTAAATGGGAATTGTGATCCAACACATCTGGAGAGCAGGTTGAGAATAGCTACTCTAAAGCTAGACTGGCCAAATCCAGCTGAACCAAAATGCACTCAAGTGGCCTGCTTCACACAAGCTTCAGCCATAAACCATGGAGGCTTAGGGGGATGCAGGAACCTCAATCACACATAAAAGAAATGCAGAAGTGATGGCTCCTTTATAGAGCCAGTTTGGTATAGTGGTGAAGGCATCAGGCCAGGCCATGAGTTTTAGCCGTGGCTTAAGCACAAAGCCATCTGGCTGCCCTTTCGCTCAGCCCTGGGAAGGAGCAACGGCAAACCATTTCTGAAAAACCTCAAGAAAACTGCGGTCACTTGTCAGTTGCTAAGAGTCAACACTGACTTGAAGACACACACACTACTGTATGCAAGAGATAGATGGAAGGACTCTGATGGATTGGTTTAGATTAAAACGTTCAATTATAAAATGCTTATTTTATTCAGGGGCTGGGAGAGATTAGCAGGTGTTTCCTAATAGGTAGCAATCATGAGTCAGGAGGTAAATTATTTTCCAACAATCATGTGGAAAAATAAGGCAGAAGAGAATGCAAATCTGTCAACAGCCCAGGAGATTCAGGGCCAGCCAGCCGGCATTTCCTGAGATGCTTCTCCCAGCAAGATCCCTAGCAAAAGGACAGGGTGGACACAGAGGCCAAGGCTACCATGGCAGCCCAGGGAGAAGCTCAGCTTCAGCCTCATGCTCACCTTTCACTTTTGTACTGCTCTTGGCCAGGTGAAGGTAAAGTGAGACAAGTCTTTTGGAATCCCCACCATCATGCATGGAGTCCAACTCTGCTTTGTCTTGCCAGTAAGTGACAGGAAGGGTTGATACCTGGCCAGATAGGAGAGCAAATTCAGTGGTGAGTGAGAAGAGCAGCAGATATCTCTGCAGTTGCACTGGATCTGACAAGCAGCTCCAGGTCCCGTTGGTGCAGTCTTATGGGACTGAGGTGTGCCTCAACCATCCAGAAAACTGCTGTAACCTGGCCTATCTCCCATCCTTAGGTTCAGGATACTCACATTGGTATATAGTGCCTTGATTTTTCTTCTTTATATTGGGACATTTTTAATTATGGTTATGTTTTTTTTGTTTCCTGTACTGATTATTTTCCACCTAGACGTACACATTTAAGAGAAACAGACATACAAAAATTCTAAACACAGCCTTCGCTGCTGGCTCAGGAAAAGGGGGACAACAGGCCAAGATGCTTCATCAAGGCACCAGACAGTGATGGTTCCTTTTCTACACACTCCTCCCTCCCTTCTCACTCTCTGTCTTCGTTAGGTTCAGGGCTGTTAGGCTAAACTTTCCCTGCCTCCAGCTGCAGACATACCCGTGCTGTTCCGCAGCCAGGAAGACCTGTGTGATGACTCTCTTCGCCTTTCTGATGCTCACCCGCCTTTTACTGAAGCCCAGTTGGAAGCTTCTGGCAGATTGAAGCAACCTCTGTCCCCCAGCGCAGCCATCTTTAAAGGACGTGTTTGCTGCTTGTTACATCCCAGCTGCACCTCCTGATCTCTGTTCTGACATATAAAGCAAACAATAAAATCCCAGAGCATGGGGCAACTGCCAGAAATAAAAACTGGCAGTAAACAAACTGCTCCTCCCCTTCCCCCCCCCAAACTCTTGCCCAGGAGCAGGGTTTCCGCTGCTGGACAGGTGTCTGACAAAAATAGGCCCATCCTTTTTATGGCGGAAAGGAAGGAGGGTATGGCCAGGGGGCACCGATCTCCCACCTGCTGGGCTCCACTCTGCATCCATAGCAAGCTCTTTATTCTGTCTTGTCCCAGCTGCCTTCCATGGCATCTTTGGACCTGTTTCACCTCTGAAGCAGTGACTGAATGGGAGGGACTCAGGAGCTGCTGGTGTGTCTTTGGGATTCAGCCTGTGTGATTCCACACACCCAACATCCTCTTGGTGTGGCGAAAGGAATAGGCGGGCAGCTGCCTCAGCAGTGAAACTGGCCCTGCACCAATTGCCCTGTTGGCAGGTTAGGCCAAGCACAAGTTACTCAGATGAGGCCAGGTGGGAGCCATCCTCCCAGCCACAAGTATCGGCTCCAAACAGGTTGTCTTTGAACAGGTCAATGGCAGCTTTCACTTTGTGCACTGGCTCCAACCCTCTTCCTTCACACTTAACTCCATTTGCAGGGTTTTCTGAATGTTAGCTCAGGCAAAGGGAACCTTGCTCAGGTGGGAAAATGCTGAGAGCCCTAATGGGTGGAAGACTACATCGTTTCTCTTGAAAGAATCAAAGAACATTCAAGTTAATTGGGCAGGGAAAACAGGAGGCAGAAGCATTATGAATAGCAACTCACCATCATCCTATTGTTTCCTACAATAAATAAATATATTGTAAATTCCATTGCCCCTTTTAGATAATTCATATTGAGTATAAATACACAAGATGGGGACATGGCCTTTATTTAAAAAAAAAAACAACTGATTGATGCAAATAATCCACTGAAGAGGGGGGGGGCGGCTGGTCTCTACTTCACATGGAGAGTCTTGATTTGGCTGAGTATATTCCAGTATCATATAATAAGACAGCATGGTTTTAATTATTTCTTAAATTTATCTTTAAGATCAGTTTCTAATTTTGCTACTATATCACAGAGGGAATATTTAAATAAATGACATTGAGCACAATCAAAAAAGAAAGTAAAAATATCCATTAGGAGAATCTGGTTTCCTATGGGGTGTTCCATCACAGCACCAAAGCCTCCCAGGTGCAAAAGTCACTTAATTTTGCCCAACCAAGACTAATATATATATATATAAATTTGCCCTTGAATTGTAAAATTGTAAAAGGAGCCATAAGGAGCGAGGTGAAAGATCAGGTCCCTTCTTCCACAAATTATTTATCTTTGCGCTGGAATCAAAGGATCTAATTCAAGCACAAGTGCCTAAAATCTTCCTCCAATGATGATGTTACCTAGTTTGCTACTGAAACATCTGCAAGAAAATAGCCAAGCTCGGAGATCTCCGAGGACCCCCCATTCAACCCTGAGCCAGGAATTCTCTTCTACCTCCCTCCGAGGCAGAGCCCAGCTGGCACCGAGAACCCAGCAAAGCTGAAGGTTGCCCTGCCCCCGAATTCGAGGAATTTGGCCCCAGTGATCAGCCTCCTTTTCTGCCAGCAACGAACGGCGGTGGGGGGGCATGTTTTGGGGGAGGCAGCCCCTTCTGCGGGCGGAGGAAGGTGGGCTGAGCACCTGAGCACCCTCATCCCCAACCCCGTTGCGCTGCTGCTCAAGCCGAGCACAGCCGGGGCGCAGCCTGGGACCTCTGCAGCGCCCCGGGACGACGGCTGGCGGCGGTCTAGTTCGGGAGCGAAGCCGTCGGGGGACCCCGCTCTCCGGCTGGGCGCCTTCTTCCCGCGCCCCTTTCGCACCAGGCAGATTCCCCGCCGCCTCCGCTGTCCCGGCGCCCAGACCGCCAGGCGCCGCGGGGCTCCCGAGGGCCCCCCCCCCGCTGGAGCGCAAGGGGACACGGCCCCGCCAGCCGCCGCCGCGGCGCCCCCTCCTCCCCAGACTCGGGCGTCGCGGCGAAGGCGCGGTCTTACCTGGGCCGACGGCAGAGATCGCGCTCCCTCCGACGGCGCCCCACGGCCAGGCGTGCAGCGGCCCCGCGCCCAGGGCGCTCTCGGAGGCCAAGGTGGAGCGCATGGCGGGCGCTGAGCCTGCTCGGCTGGTGCCCCGTCGGGCTCGGGCTCTCCTCGACGCCGAGCAGCAACAGCGCGCCGCCTCTGCCCAACCAGCCACTGGCCGAGCCTGCCCGGGGCCCGCTATTTATGGCGCCGCCCGCGAAGCCGGCATCGGCGGCCAGACGGCGCGGCGCAAGCGGACGGCCAGGGGGCGGAAGTGAACCGGCCCCTCCCCCGCCTGCCGGGCCGGGGACCCCGCCACCCCTGCTCCCTCGAGGGCGGCCGGCCGGGGCAGGAACCGAGCGGGCAGCTTTCTCCCGGCTGGGCGGGCGGTTTCCAAGCTGGCCCGTTGCTCCGTGGCCAAGAGCTCCGGCCAGCCTCGCCCCCAGAGCGCCCGGCCCGGTGTTTCAGCTGCCCCCTCCCCGGGCCTTGCTTGGCGTCTGCCTTTTCCCAGTGGAGAAAGAGGCGGCCTGACCGCTCGGCTCTCCGCCCAAACCCCGGCCGGGGGAGCCAAACTCTGCAAGACCTCGTCCGCTGGCCTGCTCATCTCGGCTGACCAAGCCGGCCTTAAAAGCAGGGCTTGCATTAGATCGAGAGACCCTCCAGTATCCATTACAATTGGTTTGTTTGGGTTACAAAAATCTACCCATTAAAATTGTTCAAATCACTTTGTTTAAAACCCTTCCAGGCGGACCGCAAGCGTGTGGATAAGGGAGCCTTCAAGAAGTGGCTAGAGAAGGAGTGAAGGTGGGGTGGGGTGGGGGGAGGAATCTCTTGCTCCTCGGCAGGCAGGTCGGAAAGCACCTGAAGGTCTGGCAGGTGGATCCTACTTAGGCTTTTTTGGCTTACTCTGTAAATCCCTCAGGGCAGGTATGCAGATCTACCCAGAAGAACTAAAGACCTGGACACTTGGGACGCTGGTTGCACAAGAGGACATACTCCATACAGCAGGACTCACTTCTGAGTAAACATCTTTGTTTCCCACAGCAGCTTTACACCTGTTAGACCAGTGCTGGGATGGGGAAAGGGGGAATCCAAAACAAAACACCAGAAGCCCCGTGACCTCCAGCTGGACAGTGCAGAGGGTTGCATGCCACTTTGGGCCTTGCCCCGAAAGAACCGCTCTGAACGGTGTCAGGCCTTTGACCCAGTCTTCCTCCTTGTGGGGTTCTTCTCACTTTCCCTTGCAGGAGGGTTTACTTTTAAGTACCTGAAGGGGGCAAGATTAAGCCTCCAGGTAGGGGTCTCTGTGTCTACCAGCTTCCCCCGTGGCACTAAAAATGACAGAACCTTTTGAGTAAAACTTCCTTTGGCACAGATCCAGGACTAGGGTTCCCAGGAATCAGGAGTGCCAAAAGCCTTTCTATGAGCCTCATCAAAGCCACTCAGATGGTCAGCTTAATTTCGCTGCTGAGCTCAGTGGGTTGCCTCCTCTTTGTCCCTGTTCATTTCGCACTCCCTTCCTTTCCCTGACTAAATTAATTCACCTCAACTTGAAGTCTGGCCTTGCCTGATTTGCACTTTCCAATCTAGCCTGCAGCCTTTCCTGGAGATTTCTTACCCAGGGTTACCTGGAGGTAAGACAGGCAGCCTATAAATTGCATCAATCAATAAATAAGGTAAGTAAATAAATTTCCCATCCTGGTTCATCTTAGTTTTCAGAGGTCAGCCAAGTTTGTGGCTCTGAGGAGCCATCCAAACTGCGCCCCGAGTGCTGCATGGCCCCTTTGCTTTGAATCTCTTCTTGTGCAAGGACTGACCAGTGCAAAATCAGGGAAGACCCCAGGTTGGTCCATTATGGAGGTCAGTCAAGAGTCCATTGGCCACGGCTGCTCAGTATTTGAGGAAGAGAAGGTCTTCAGTCTCCAGTTTGATCTTTCCCTACCCAACAGCAGATGCCAGCGATTGAACCTGGAGGTACCCAAAATGATGTTTCTTCCTGGGGTCTGCTGGTGGAAGGGGTGGGGCGGGGGGGGGGAGGGAAAGAGACACAAGTGCAGACTATGGAGGTGAGAGGACTTTCCAGAAAGTGGGTTTGGCAGGCTTAGCATAAAGGTGTCTGTCCTAACAGCAGCCCTCTTCTGAAAGCCACTCAGTCAAGGCCAGAGCATCCATCCTCAGGCCTGGCAGAGGGCACTGAAGACCCATGCAGAGCTCAGGACTCAGCTGGCAAGGGGAGAATGGATCCGCTACTGAATTGCTGCCAAACCCACTTGCTTAATGGACTCCTATTGCTCTATACGTTGACTCTCAACCAACCAGCTCAGCCCCATATCTGATTATTAAGAGTGCCAAGAGCAGGGGTCTGCTGAGGAAGCTTACACAGCACCCTTCTGGGGGAGGCTTATGTCTCAGCAGGTTTTTCTCCCTGTGTGGCTTTTCTCCAGACAGATAAGCCTGCCGAAGCCCATTCTTTTCTCAGAAGCAGACAGCTGCTGCCTGTTTCCCGTCATAACCCTTATTCCAGTGGGATCAGCTTCCAAGACAAGATTTGAACCCTGGATTTAGGGAAAGAGATATACATGTATGGGTCTTGCTTTCTTATCAGCCAATTTCAACAAAGCCAGAAGAGCAGATGCAGCCTCTGAGCAGGACCTCACAGTCACCCCTAGGGCCAATCTAGCGGTTGGGTGCATTTCTTTGCACTGACGTTACCAAATCCTTCAGGCTCTCATGTATGTATGACTGACAGGTCTTGGCTGTTAGAAAGCCAGTTTCAAAGAAGCTGGAATCATTGCAAAACAATCCAGAGCCAGGGGATCAGGAAAGACAACTTGAATCCAGTAAAATCCTAACCTACCGAGACCAGACAACCTGGCTAGAAGCCAGAGAAGATGCTGAAAACATTTGTTCAAAGTGGCCAGCCGCCTCGTCAGTACTTGGGTTACAGAAGGGTTGGTTTCAATTCAGGGCCGAAGAACTCACAGGTGCAGCTCAGTGGCATTTCAGCAAACATTCCATGCTTTTTGTGGGAAGTGTTCCCCTCACAAGAGAAAGACCTTCTTTTCACAAAACATACTGCAAATTGCTGTATTTTTTGACCTCTTATTATGTGCCATCAACTCAGTATCTACTCTTAGCAGCCACAGAGATGTTCTCTGTAATTATCTGTCACCAACCTGGTCCTTCTGTCAAGATTCCAGCTGAGCCACACAAGGCCTAATGAGGCTGGCATAGAACTCACAGGGTCCCAACCGCAGCTGGCTTGGTGCTTTGGGCTGGCCTAGCTGGAGTCTGGCTCAAGCCCTGCCCTGCTTCTGCTGTCTTGAGCTCAGGGCTCTAATCTTACATTGAAGGAGAAGCCAACAGCTCTCTCTCTTTCTCTCTCTCTCTCTCTCTCCTTCCCCCTCCCCCCCCAACAATACACCAACAGCAGAAAAACCACCTGTTCAGCTGGGCACGTCAAGGAAATTAATCTAGCTGGTCTAGAGAAACTTTTATTACAGAACAGGCCAATTCAAAAGGCATACAATGAAACAGGACTACCAGTATGTAAACCAAAACATAATTAAAAATACAGTGAATTAACAGTTAGAAATCCAAATACAAGAGAAGCCTACAGAAAATCCTCCAAGTGAGCCCTGTTGGCAGATGCTGGTGAGATCATTTTTTGCAGGAAACGTGGCTGCCTATCAGCTGCTAACAGTGCTTGATAGGACAAGCTGGCAAAGGTGGAGACTGCCACTTTACAACCTCAGAACCAGTTAAATAAAAATGACTTATAGCCGATGCCTGAAAAAGCACATCACAGTGGAATGACAGTTCCTGGAGTTTACAGCAAAGATGGTGGTTTTCCTAGATCCTTGGTTGGCTTTGCAGGTAGCAGAGGCACTAAACTGATGGATAGAAGTGAAAGACATCTGGAAGCCATCAGAAGTTAGAAAACATCTACAGCTGTCAATAGAGTGACGTGGGGGCAGATAACTCCTGCAGACTCAGGTCAGGAGGATTTCCCATCCGTTATGTAGTAACGATACATCAAGCCCAGAACCAAGGCTCCCAGAATAGGGATCAGCCAGACCGTCCAGATACTGAGGAACAATAAAGAAAAGGTGAGCCACATTTCCATGAATAGAAAGATGATTCCTGCTTTCAGAACTTCTGACTATTACATGCAAGATGGAATGTTGGAGGTAAAGTGCCCCCCACGGCCCCTGCATACAGAAACATCTTGTGCATAATTATAAGTAAGAAGGCTGACATCTCCAGCCCAGCACTTCTGTTCCTCTTCACAGTTGCAACTGCTGTATTTCTGGAACTCTCAGTTTCTTAGCACAAATACATTCTGAGAAAACATGGTCTCTTCTGCACGGTTTAGCCAATCAATGTGGCCACATGTTGCTGACACTGACACTCGCTACAGAATTTCCCATTTCATGGCACAGTATTATGATAGCCACCAGTTAAAGATTGCTAAGGATAAAGTTATCAGAGAAATGTAAAACATGTTTACACTTGCATTACACTTATTTTAAGGGTCTACTGTAGGTGCCAACTGTAAGATGCCAACTGTAAGATTCTTCTCTTTGCCACCACCAGGGAGGTAGATTTCACTAGCTACACAACGCCTGTAAGTCTTCCAATTGAGACAGGAGGACACACATTTCCAGAGGCTGCTTTTAAAGCCAAAGGAAGTGCATTTCTTTGATTTACAATATTGTCAGAATACTGTACCTTGACTCATGGAATGGGCTTGGAACCTGGGGAAATAAAAGGCACATCCTTGTGTTAAGCTGATAATTGCTCAGAGAGCCAGATAACTCTTTCCATATCTTTCTCACATCCTGGGGAGAAGGAAGTGTCTTACTTTCCCTCCCCTGGTCCACCTCCCCATTTATTCTGTAGATCACCATGTCCCGCCACTCTCCCCAACAGGCAAAGGGGACCTTTCTATAAAGGAGAACATCAACCTTTCCCAGCCCATCATAAGAACCAGATGCCCATCCCATTCTTTCCTTCCACTTTGCTGGCTGGGGTCTGTGCCACTGTGCTCCCCCACCCATCTTCTCCTAGGAGCAACCTTGCATTCAGCATCAGCCTGGTTCTAAGAGCTTGACCATGTTCAGAATCTGAGAGTGCAGAAGACCAAGGGGATTAACATGCCTCGTCCACAGAGGACTGAAGAAAGGTGTAGCCTGAGCAACAAAGAGAAGCTCCAAGGGACAGTGCTGTAACCTGTTTAATGAATCCCTTACTGGCCCACCTGGAAAGGTTTAGACACAGCTCTTTCGGAGAAGGCCGGCCAGAACAGCCTAGCTGTTCCCAGGCAAAATTCTTCAGCCAGGTGTGAAGAAAAACTAAAGTTACATCGAACTCCCTAATGGGACTCCATTTAGCACGACTTTAACCTTTTCTTTGGCTCACAGCCCTGTTTGTCCTACCAGCTCCAAGGAGTTTACGGGAGGATCTTCTTGCACAAAGACATCAGATGCTGTCTGTCTGGCCAGAAGGCAAGTTACCCAAACAGGAAGCTAACCACCTGTACTGCTGCTGTCCTTGCCAGGCTGTTGCAAGCAGATGGCGAGAGAAGCCGCTCTCCTCCCCTTTGATGGACAGCAGAATGATGCAAAGGATATCTCAGGATGGGGATGGGGAAGAAGTTGGAGGGGCAGGCAGGACCCAAGATATCGTTTCTCAATGCAAGAATTGTATCAATTGTTAGTATCTACAGCAGTCTACAGCTCATGACTTTATTTGCTGTGGATGTGAGTGAAGAAGAAATGTTTCCAGTTTGTCCTGTGTGTAGATCGGTGGTTTCTCAACCTTTCTAATACCGCGACCCCTTAATACAGTTCCTCACGTTGTGGTGACCCCCCAACCATAAAATTATTTTCGTTGCTATTTCATAACTGTAATTTTGCTACTGTTATGAATCACAATGTAAATATCTGATATGCAGGATGTATTTGCGTTGAACATAATTAAAGCATAGTGATAGTGGCCAGCTGTACAAGGGTAGTTCCCCCCACTCCCCAAGGCAGCTTCTCACTTCTGCCGTATGAAACAACTCACTCAGCTGAAAACATGTTTCTGTCCTTACAGCATCTTTTTAGGTACTGAAGGATGAGTGTTTTCCTGTGAGACCGGTCTATCAGAGTATCCTGGTCTACCCAAATATGGGATGGAGCATACTGCTTCTGCTTTTGCCTTTCAGCCCCAATCTAGGAGTCTTCACAGTCTCTTTCTGCGACCAACTATTTCTGTGTAAAATTTAAATTTACCAACAAAGATGCTACCTTTAATTCTTTGATGTCTCCCTTTAATTCTTTGTCGGTAAATTTAAATTTAGTACTGAAGGCGGCTTCCCTGCTAGAATAAAAAGGAAAATATATTACCAGAATTGGCCTTACCTTGGAAGCATCAGATTTGCGATCATCCTATTGAAAAAGAGGAAAGAAGGGAGAGACTCGTGTTACACATCTGAGAAATACCGTCTCCTCTGCCTCCTCCGAAGGAATGACTGACTTCCTTGTTAACCACCGAAGACCCTGAAGAGGGGTATGGGCTGCTGATAGGTGGGTCAGCAGGGAGTCTGGTGGCAACCAATAATATTCTGCTGGGTAGAACTGAATAACTTTAAAAGTAAAATACAGGAAATGAATGCAATATTAAGTCTGAATAGAATAAACCTATCTATATATACTTGGAAGCATCAATTCTGCATAGAAAATCTAAAAAAAATACTGAATTGAAATCACTGCTCCCCTTTCATCTATGGTGATAACCACTGTTAAGGCCTTCGTTGCCCTGAAGGAAAAATACCACCCAGAAAATGAAATGTCTTTTGATAAAGGAAATGACCAAAGGCATCTTCCCTTCATTTTTATATCCATTTCGATTGATCCACGTCAGCTTAGCCATTTATTTCAGGATCCCTCTGGAGAGATGTGGGTAAAACATCAAACCCGGCGAATGAGACCATCCATCTCTCCTTGCTAAGCCTGACTTCACTTGAATAACCTGCTCGTAACTCAAGGGAGAGACTCTGGGGAGAAGGCCTGGCCTGCTAAACAGGAAACCTCAGATAAGCCAAGCAAAGGAAGAAGGGCTCCCAGGGCCACTGAGGCACGGGGACTCAGAAAAGGAGCTGCTCCCCAAGGAGAAAACCTTTCAACACAAATATCACAAGGACCCCAAATTTATTTTATGAATTAAACTTTACCGGATGGATCTCTCCTATGAGATACTGCTTGAGCATTTCTTTAGCATCCATGGAATGGCCAACATCTTCAAAGCTCTCTGTGGCATCTCTACCAGCTTGTTCAAGCAGAACCTTATCTCCACCTGGATGCTAAAAAGGACAGAAAGTCTGAGAAAGAGGAGCAAACACAGAATGACCACTCTATCTTACGATATAGGGAACTGCAAGCATTCAGGATTTTTCTCACTGAGGAGAAATTTACTTTTCACTTTACCATAAAGTAAAATTCATTAAATGGAAGCAACAGGACCTATTTCCTAGCTGACTTTTAAAGGCCTGCATTCTATTAATGCAACCCTATTGAGGTCTATTCAGAAACAAGCCCTTTGAATTCCACAGAAACTCTCTGAGGTAAATTAACATGTATGTCATGTCCTTTATGGGAACTAGCTTAAGGAAACCCAGCCTCCATCAACCAAGCACCTAAATTGATACTGTCAATATTGCAAATATAGACCATGTGGTCTCCTCCAAGCATCTAAGTTTAAAACCCATCTGGCCACAGAAATATGGTCAGAACAAAAGATTGTGGGAACTGCAATTCAGCCACATTGACATACCTTCCCATGCTGTTCTAGTTACTCAGGAAGGAGTTTGTTTTTCTTATCAAATTAATGCTCATATGTTGAACACACTTCTCTATTTCAGAAAATTTGCAAGACTTCTTGTCCCTAATATTTTGAGGGTGACAGCAGCTCTTTATTCTGCTTAAGGCTTAGCTGCTCAAGATTCTTTGTGCTCCTAAGGTGCTGGATGCAGGCAGGAGCTTTGGCAAGCAGGCTGTCAGGCTGCCTGCTGTGTACCACCAAGCAAGGCATGCAAAGGAAGGTCTTCTCTTCTGCTGGCTGAATGCCCAGAATTAATTCTAGCTGGTTCCCTCAGGAAGAGGGCAGGGATGGCTGAACTGCTGCCCACAGAGGTGGATAATGGCAGGGCAGCAGGACAAATGGCCCAGTGTGCTGAGAAGGCTACTTATATGATCTTTCCAACTGATGTTTGACTTCCTGTTTCCCCGCCCCCAGGGAGCAGATGCCATCAGCTGACAGCAGCACAGGAGCCAGACAGCTTCTCCGGTCAGTGAGTGCAAAGCGGGCAAAACATGCCCAGACACACCCACAGCACACTGCAAAGAACCCTGCGGTGGATTTTACTCCCAGGGTAAAACTCCTCCAAGGATGAGGTGGGGAATAATCTCTGATTGACGTCATTAGTTTCCCCTTGTGGCAAATTTCACATTTTTACCCAGTACATCATGCCGATTAGGTGGCTCTACCATTTGACCAATCTGTGGACTGTTATGATAATTTTATTATAGTTTCACCTTGTGATCAGTTGTTTTCATGCCTGTAATATATTCAAGCAAGAAGACAGTTGAAGATATTCCTATAAAAAAAGAAATAAAACAAGGAGCTCTTGTGTCATTTAGGATTTCGGTTCTACTGCTCTCCTTCCTTCAAGTGACTGCGCTGCCAGTCCAGTATTGAACCTTGAACCGCTATACAGAATTTGCTGCGATGCAACAATATGTGTTTAAAATATAACAAATCCCCCCCACAACCCCCCAAAGGCCTGGCTTGCATCTGCCTTGTAGAAGGGCCGTTCAGCAAGCCAGACCGCTCGGGGGGGGGGGCGAGGAAACGAGTCTCCCGGCCTGCCCGCTCCAAGAAGGCGGCGCCGGAGGCCCTTCCGCTGAGCGGCGCGTCCCAAGAGCCGGGGGGCGACGGGCCCCGAGTCAGTCACCCCGACGGGGCCCAGGGCAGCGGCAGCCCCTCCGGCGAGGGACGCGGCCTCTTTTGCCTCCGGCCGCCCTCGCGCCCACCTCGTCGAGGAAGCGGGTGACGTCATAGATGCGATCGTGGATGACCAGCCAGGCCTCCCGGTCGGTGCTGCGCTTCGCCACCTCGGCCAAGGTGAAAAACGGGCCGGCGCCGCTGCGCTCTTCAGCCGTTCCCATCCGCGATTCGCGCCTCACCGGTCTCGGCCCTGCGGGCCGCCGCCAGTCCTTCCCCTCGCTCGACCAATAGCAGCCGCGCGCGCGCCGCGAGGCAGCCAATCAGGCGCGGAGCCATCCGGGCCTTCCGGAAGGAAGTGACATAAGTGGATGGCCGCCGATCGTCACCCCGGGATGCCTCCGAAGCGTCATCCCTGAGGCGGCGCGGCCGAGTCCGGAGCGAGCCAAGCCGAGTTGGGCCCCTCTGGCGCGTCCCTCCTGCGGCAAGCGAGCGGGCAAGCACCGAGGGGAGACCCGGAGGTCACGGAGCCCGACCCGCCGCGCGCCCTGGCGGACCTCCGCCTGATGCATGCGGGCGCTCGAGCCCGGAGAGCTGCCTTGGCGAAAACCGTTTCCCGGCTCACCGTTCAGGAAACGGGGACAGCGAATTGACCCTCCCGCTTCCAAATATCTAAATTCTGGCGGTCACGAGCTTTCTTTGTAACCTGCCACGTTTTGGGGAGAGCAGCCGTCAAGAAACCTGGGTGTAGGGAGCGCTGCCCAGGGTTGTCTTCAGTGAGATTGGGGAGCTATGTAAATTAATAAATATCTAAATTATTTTTATTCTGTCTTTTAAAATATATAATTGAAGGTGGTGAACATACCTCAATCTCCTGCGCCACCCGGTGCAGCGAAGTGACCTAAGAGAGCGACTGGCCGCTTTCATGGTCAAGGGAAGTTTAGAACTCAAAAGTCTCCCAGTTTCTAGGCCAGCAATTTCACCACTACATCAAACTGGCTCTCCAGTTGGGCACCAGGGAATATGAATTAGCCTGCCAAATGATCCTTCCTTCTGAAAATGTACTGGTGATCTAAAACGCTGGATCTCAACATTCTGCACGTGGCCGCTCTTTGTTGAGCACGATGGATAGGAAAGAAAGCAGGCCCAGTGGGCTCATATATGAAAAGTATATAAACCATGCAGTGTATTAAACTGTAAAATATGGTCTGATTATTCCCCAGGGTCAGTTTTGCCTTCCTGTTCTTTGTTTTGTCAGTCACGGGAAATATTTTCGGGTGGGGGACAGCCTGTGTGGAAAGCCGTCATTTTCACAGGAAATGTGCACTTCTCTTTATTTTCCAGTCGAGCAAGTTTGGCCACATGAGCTGGAGGCCAGCCCAGCAGCTTCTTCATTTATTTACCATCAAGTTACAGAGAGTTGGAATGGGGTGGAGATAATGATAGGCCAGAGATACACAATCACAATGCAGACCTATCTGCGTGGTGGCTCCATCTTATCTGAGGTAATAAAAACAAAAAATGTAGGTAGAGTAAATTGGTCACTCCCTTCGTTTGTTTAAAGGTGACACAAGCGTTACTTTGAGCTTCTGGAAAGCTCATTATACATGGATGGAATTTGAAAGAATCAGAGTAATTTATTTCCCCGTCTGACTTTCAAACAAATATAAGTGATGGCACTTATATTTCTTGATGCACAAAAAGCTTTTGATAATTTAAACTGGCAATTTATGTTTCAACAACTTCAAGAAATGGATTTTGGTGAGAATTTTATTAAAGCAATTCAAGCAATTCATAAGAAACAAACAGCAAGAATACTCTTAAATGGAGACTATACAGATGGATTTGATATTAAAAAAGGTACTAGACAGGGATGTCCACTGTCCTCCTTGTTATTTATTCTTACACTACAGGTATTGCTAGAAATATTAGACAAGATACGGAAATTAAAGGACTGGAGATTAAAGAACAGAAATATAAATTACAAGCTTTTGCGGACGATTTGGTTTTTATTTTAGAGGAGCCACTGGAAACCGCCGATAAACTTTTGCAGAAAATTGAGAAATTCGGAGAAGTGGCTGGACTGAAAATAAATAGGGAAAAGACTAAAGATTAACAAAAAACCTAACAGATAAACAGAAAATCCAACTTGCCAAAATGACAAACCTTCAAATAGTTAAAAAAGTTAAATATTTGGGCATTTATTTAACCACAAAATATACAACATTAAAAGAAGATAATTATGAGAGATTAATGAAACAAATAAAAACAGACTTGGAAAAGTGGGAAAATCTTCAATTATCACTGCTAGGAAGAATAGCGACTGTTAAGATGAATATCTTACCAAAGCTAATTTTTCTATTTCAAACAGTTCCTGTTAAATTGAGTAAGAAATTCTTTGATGATCTAAATGCAATAATATTAAGATTTATATGGCAAAGAAAAAAAGCTAGAATTAAATGTAAACTGTTACAAGAAGCTAAAGACAGAGGGGGCTTTGGATTCCGGATTGGAGACTTTAATATCAAGCAGCTATTTTGCTTTGGCTCAAAGAATGGATTGTACTGAGAAATAAAAGATTGCTTTACTTAGAGGGATATGATCTTCAACTAGGTTGGCATGCCTTTATATGGTATGAGAAAACCAAAGCGCATAAATATTTTCAAAATCATGCCATAAGAAACATATTACTTTCAGAATGGGAGAAAATCAGACATAAAATGTATATGAAAATACCTGAGTGGCTTTCAACAATGGAAGCATTCGCTTATCCAAACCTGATTAACTATGACAAACTGGTTAGTTATAAAGATATTTTGGATAAAGATGGAAAACATAAGGACAGGCAAACTCTTCAACAACAAGGTATTGACCTAACATGGTGGTCCTATTTGCAAATTTAAACAAGATACGAAAAAGATATAAAATCAATAGGATTTTACAAAGAACAGACTCCATTGGATAAAATTCTGTTAAAAACGGATGAGAATTTGATTAAGAAACTCTATAAATTTCTTCTAAATTGGAAGATGGAAGAAGAACAAGTGAAAGAGACAATGATAGTATGGGCAAAGAACTTTGGATATTCTATAGATTTAGAAGACTGGCAAAAACTTTGGGATAAAAATATTAAGCTTACAAAAGCAGCAGCATATAAAGAAAACTTATACAAGATGTTTTATAGATGGCATATGACACCAGTTTGCTTGGTGAAAATGTTTAAAAATGTTTTGGATATTTGCTGGAAATGTAAACAACAGCCAGGCACTTATTACCATGCCTGGTGAATATGCCCTATTGCTAAGAAATATTGGTCTAAGATTCATAGATGGTTGGAAAAGATGATGAAATTACAGATAGAACTTAAACCGGAATTGTTTTTGTTAGGAATATTAAGACCTAATTATGGTAAAGAGAATGATTATTTGATATTGCATGTTTTAACAGCTGCGAGGATAGTATTTGCCCAATTTTGGAAAAATGAGAACTTACCATCTGACCAGATTATAATTACTAAAATTTTAGAGTGTGCGGAAATGGATAGACTAACATTAGAAATGAAAGA
>JANHFS010005210.1:0-11967 GCA_032467975.1 Trimeresurus albolabris | reverse complement strand
TGAGCGCTGCTGCTGCCGCTTCGTCTCGGAGCCCCGGCCTTGCTCGCCTTCCAGCGGCGCCCCGAGCGCGTAACGCGGCGAAGCGGGCGGCTTGGTCCACCTCGGGGGATCGTTGTGCCACCCTGACCTACCGAGCGCAGAGAAGGGCCGCCGCTGCAGCTCTTCCCGCTTCTTCGGGGAGGACACCCCGGCCCCAGGGCCCTTCTTCCACGCCCGAGGGCCCCGGGCTCCGTCCTCGGCGGGGACCGGGGAGGCCCCCAATTCCTGCGCCTCCCATGCACTCTGCCTCCATCTCCCCCCTTCCCCTCTCCATTTTTCTTTCCCCACCTCCAATTCACTGCTGGGGGTTAAAGTTCTTACTTCCCTCCAAAGACAAAGGAGCAGTCGAGGCTAAAACTAATAATATTTTATTATACACCTGCCCTTCGCTGCTTTTCATTGTAATGAAAAATGTGATACAGTGAAGTGTAACTCTGGCCAGGAGCACCCAGGTTTTCTGCAGAGCTCAGCAAGAATTTCTCTGCTGGCGAAGATCAGACATGGTCCAAATATTGCCACTTGAGAACCTGGAGACACCCCCCCCCCAAATTGCATTTAAAATCATTGGAAAAGCAAGTCCTTGTATAAATACCATGTACAAAGAATAAAAATATAAAGCTGGTTTAAGATTTGCGACGGCATATCTCTGTTGCAATACTCCACATTAGATTATAACAAACAGCATATCCACACAGACATACAGCTTTGCACAGTGTTAACACAGATACTCACTTGTAGTGATTTCTGTGCAAACTTTCAAGACCTCTTTGGCACTTTGGGCCTATAACAGTTGTGTTTGCCCTATCTGTAAACTCCCGACATCTGACAGAAGATGGGAAACCGCAGCGAGTCACTTGTCTCATTGAACAAAGATATCTGCTTGGCAAAAAGTGCCACCCTGCTTCAGTAATTAAGTTAATGAATTAAAGTTTTTCTTGGGCCCACAAAACATTAGCAAGAAGAAACCCCGGAAATCGGCTGATCTCCCACCCCCAATTCTCCACTGATGGAACTTAAGCCTCCTAACACAGCGCTATGCTCCACATCAATTCAGGGTCTAAACTCTCGGTGGAGCAGCCTCTTGTAGTTTCAGGAACATCCTTGGGCTGAAAAACTGAATCTAGCATTGCTAGGAAAAGTGCTATGTAAAAAGGGTGAGTATGTGACAATCAAACTGCACTTCCTAACCTGTATTTTTAAATTTGTGTGTCAATTTGGTAATAATAGTTCATCATTGTGATATAAAAGCACCATTTGAAAACCTGCTAATGCCAGCCAGATTTCCTCCTTCAATGCTATACATTCATACCCCCCTAGCAGCAAATGCCCACAGCCTTACATCACCTCCATGTGGGTACCAGGGGCCCTTTTCTGAAACATGTAAGGGGGCCCCTGGCAGCAACCCTGAATTCCCAGTCTGGCCGCTGGACATGAGCACCAAATGATCGGCTGCAACTCCTTCAGCCGTGGAAGGAAGGGAAGCTGGTTACACCCAACTGAAGGTGACTGAGAAAAGGTGTTCTCTTCAGAAAGTGACTCCAGCACCATTAAGTATTGGCTTTTAATGCAGAAAAGGGCCTGGAAGAGGTCCGTACTGGCCTTGAGGTTTCTCTGAACAGGCCCTGCAGTCCAAATTCCAGCCCTAACAGAGCAGCCGGACACCCAGGACAAGTGCCTGAGGGCCAGCCTTCTGCTTAGAGGGCCCAAATCCTTCACAGGAGGGGTCAGGAAGCCTCCTTCAGCTGGGCCAAGAGGTCTAAAAGGATGGAGGCTGAAAGGTCAGAGGAGAGGGCTTTCCAACTGATGCCCAAGACCCATCCCAGACTACAGATACCAGGAGCCCTGGAGGCAGCAACCTTTGGTTCTATTCCTGGGTCCCCATGACAAGACCCTTGCCCAGCCCTCTTTGCAAGTTCCAAGACAGAGGCCTGAACCCCCAATCTTTGGATGGCAGAGGTGCAAGTCTTTCACACACCCTCCACTGGAGCCAGAACTAAGGGCATCCATGGACTCCCTCCCTCCCCCCGCTGGGCTCTCTGAAGAACCAGGGCACCACTCAAGGTTTACAATTTCATTTCTTTCCTCAGGAGAGCAAAAAACATTGAATGCCTCCATTGCCTTTCACTGGTGATGTGCCCAGAAGGAGTTTGGGGAGATTACACAACTTTTGTATCAAGAGACCAAACTCCTTTTGTTGCAGAGGGACAAGAGGGTCCCTCTGGGTTTGAGGGGAAAGGAGAGTCTATTTTGTGGCTAGTGGTGACCTCCTTACTGGCTCTGCATTAGCAGATGCTGAGTATTTTTTTAAGTGACCCCTTAGGAATTGCTCATACAGTCACTTAGCTGCGGGAGGTTCTGCAGAAGATAAATAGTAAAAATTGTGATTCAGGCTACTCTAGTGTAACAGTCAATGTCAAAATAGGGAAGGGAGCCAGTCAACCTGCTTCAAAGAGTATCACCCTTTGTAGTAAGAGGGACGGGCTCTGCATAGTAAGCTGGAGATGCTCAAAGAAAGCTACTCAAACATTTTCCCTGTGCTGGTTTCTGAATCAGACTTTTTCTAATGCTGAAAAGAATCTCTTAAACTAAGGTTGCATCTTTCACTGGTTCTGGGATAACTAGAATTGGAGAGGACTCTTGAACAGAACGAGAGGGCATCTCCCCAGCCTTTGGGAGGGGGGGCTTTTGATTTGGAACCTGGCAGCAACTCCACAGCAACCCCCAGGCTGTCTCTGACCCTCCCATAGCAACAGCACATGACTTGGGCACGTCAGGGGCAAGCTGGGCACACAAGGCATCACTCTGCTTGTTCTGGGAGGAGGCTTCCTTTCTCTTCCCGGCCTCCACCGAAAGGCACATCTGGTAAGTGGAACAGAACGATGGCTTCACATGATCCCACCAGAGAATTGCTCCTTCTCTGCCCTGCCCTGACCAGGTGCAGGGTTTATGGCTGCAGCCTCCCCAGAGCCCTTCAGAAGGGGAGAGATGGGACCGTTCTAAGTCCAGTCAAGGCACTGAGGCTGGCAGATGGGACCCTTGCAAAGCCAGGAACCATGTGTGGCGGCGGCGGCTGTGGCTAGGCCAGGAGGCCCAGGCGGGTCACTTTGGCCGACAGGAAGGTGTGCAGGACAAAGACCAGGGGTTTGGGGCAGGAGTGCAGTTCCAGGGCCTGTGGAGGAGGAGAACATGTGAGGGAGAGACGGTCATCCCCTGCCATTTCAAAGACCAGCATTGATCCCTTCATCCCACACAAAATTAAAGTCATGGCCCAGGTGTAGCCAAACCTCTAAGCTCAGGTGGCTTTCTGGTTATGGGTGGTGATCATTTTTAATGCTCCATTTCTGTGGTCGTCTCCTCCCTTGGGTGTGAGAGCCAAAGGCCCTCCTCCTTTATTCTTCAACAGAATTGCAGGAATTTGCCTAAACCCACAGCCCCTCTTCAGGCAAACGTTGCCAGATGATGGGTCTCTCCTTACAACTCACAACTAGCCACTCACCAGTTCCCCCTCTGGGCCGCCAAAGTCCAAGTACAGGTTTCGGACCCCATCGTCAGCAGACATCTTCAGCTTCTCAAAAGGGTATCGGAGGAGGATCCTGGTAGAACCAGCTCCTTCGCTGGACACGGTGAAGCCGTTTTCATAGTGGATTGTGAGTCGAACGTCCTGCCTGTTCCAGATGCAGCCTAGGCCGAAAGACAGAAAGCAGAGCCTCCGTGGTCAGAAGGGGAGGGCCACCCCATGGGTCAACCGGGCTCAGGCTTGCTTTGCCCATCTCCAGCCTGGATCTTTTTGTCCAGGGCTGGTCTTCACCTTCTGCCCTTCAAGTCCAGGAGAGCAGCAATTGGTTCAGAGGGACAAGGGCAGGCATGGTGTGTGTATGTGTGTGTGTGTAATGTTACTTCAACAGGAGATGCCTGGTCTGCTTGAGAGAAAGTGCTGCCCAGCCTGGGCAACGTGGCCACATTAAAGAAGCAGGTTCTCCCTCCGATGGGCGGGCCAAAGAGCCTTGAAGGCTGGGACTCGCTCAGCCCACCTTAGGCTGCCAATTTCTCAAGGCAGGGACTCCCGCCCCACCATCTACTCCCATCGTTCTTGCTGTCAATGGTGCCAACTCTATAGCTGGTGGGCATAATCTCTCCATCCCGTTTACTAGACTGACCGCCTGGGCCTCCTCCAGGGGTTCAAGAGAGGAGGAGCCATGGTCCTCAAGGCTGGACAGCCAGGCCATACCTACGGAGACCTCCTTGACAAGCTCTGCAGCAGCATGGCAGCCTTGCACCAGGGTCCTGGTCCAGGTGGAGAGGTCACGGTGGGTCTCCACACGGAAAACGTGCATCTCGATGCCTTGGCGAGACCCTGACCGCGTGGCAAAGGTGAGGTCTGATCCCAGGCAGGGCGACTTGCAGCCTGAATGCACAAGCCTGAGGAAGGGGGGGCGAAGGAACAGCAGTTGCAAACTGGGGGTGACTTGCTCTGAATAAGCCTCCCCCCCGTCCCAGAGGGATTGCAGAAATACTAGGGGGGTCCTTTCTCTGTTGCAGAGACTCTCCCTGAAGCCCACCCCCACTGCGCCCTGTTCTCCTCACCAAAGATCATGAAAGAACCCCAGCTGGGGGAGTGGACAGGCCACAGAGCAGCACCCCATTAGCAGAATAATTATTTTGGGGCAGACTTTGGACACTGGCGAGGCAACCTGAGGGAGTCTCACCAAGTCTCTGCCAGCCGCCCCACCCTCTGTTGGAGCCTCCTGCTAAACCCATGCAGAAGCCTGTGGGGGAAGGCCTGAAAGCTCCCCCCTCCGCCCCTCCCCTCGCTCTCCCATGCATAAGGGAAAGCGCCAGCTTCCTCTTGCACAGGCCAAGTACAAAGGCTGAAGCCAAATGAAAGGGAGGAGCAAGTGCAGCCCTTTCCTCTTTGGCAGCTTTGAGGCCAGTCCTGGGGGACCCGGGGGGAGGGGAACTGGGGGGGAGGAAGGCAGGCAAGGATCCCCAATAAGACTTTTCTGCCTGAGTTGGCAGCCAATTCCCCCCCCCCCAGCTCCGCTTCACCTGGTGCAGGGGAACAGGGGGAAACAGCTGTCTGTAGCTTTTCTGGTTGCAGGAAGCAATCTGGGACTTTCCTGCCTCCAGAACGAAAGTTCCAAAATGAACGCTGGTAGAAATTTCCCAGGCAAGGTATTGCAGGAGGCGATGGGCAGGGGGTTCCAGAAGGCAAGACCACCCTGGGGCTTCGTAAGAACTAAACGCCCTGCCAGATCAGAGCCCCAGACCACGCCAGCCACACCCAGAAGCCGGCTGCTCTCCCAGAGGCTGATGACAGCTGACCCCGAGCATTCCCAGGAGGTGTTCATGCCCCCTCCCCTTCCGGAAGGCCTTGTGCATAGCTTGAGCCTGGAGAGACCCTCAGGTTTCCCTCACCTGGTGGCCACCAGTGGGTAGCTGTGGCAGGGAGAGGCCCAGGCGTCCCTTGTCCAGGGCACGGAGTCGAAGAGCAGCAGGTCCTTCTCCGTCGCAGCCAAGAGAATCGGCCGCCAATGCTGCCGCCCACCGTCAAGTCTGGCCTGCAGGAAGCGGAGAGAGATGAAAGGGTGGGCTGAGGTGTTCATGGGGAAGCTGGGGCCTAGGGCTAACAAGAGGCCACATAGAGGGGCCCAGGACAAGACGGCCAACCTTGTGGGAGAGTTGCTTACTGACAAGGATCAGGAGCAAATTCAGATAAGGGCACCCCACACACCCCCATTCACCCCTTCTTTGAGTTGCCAGTGGTCCGAGATGCTTCTGCACCTGAAGATTGCTGGGGGGGGGATGGTGACTTTCTGGCCAAAGAAGGCTTCAGTGGCCTCCCAGCTGGATCACTTCCCTCCCCTCCCCCCAGCTGCCCGCCAGAAAAAAGCGAGCCTTACAGAGGCTCACCTGCTCAGCCAGCCAGGCGATCTGCTTGACCTCCCTGCTGCTGCCTGCCGTGTGGCTGGCCCCCAACATGGTGTTGAGCTCAGCCAGGACTTGTGGGAGGAGGGCCATGATGTTGGTGTGGATTGCCATGAACCACGAATGCGCCGTGGCCGTGTCCTTGCAGCGAAGGATCAGGGTGTTCCGGCCGTCGGGTGAGTGCAGCTCAATCAGCCTGCAGAGAAAAGGCAGATCCACTGAAAGGAGGGGGGGGCTCCATCCCTGATGGAGGTTCCTTTTGGCCTCTCCTGTTCTTCTCAGGGGAGGAGTGTGGCCCCCTCCCCCTATGGTGAGGTGGCAGCAGAGCCACCTGTGCAGTACGTTCGACTCTCTTCAGGGCCTGGCAAAAGGGGCCTTGAAGGGCCACTGATCCAGGAGAGGGCCGGACTACTCTGGGGGTAACCATGTCTGCAAAAGCCATTTGGGTGTGGGGCTGGCAGGGGGCTCCCCCATCCACAATTCCCACCCCCTTCTGAATTCTCAGGAGCGGTATTGCAGGAGGAATTGCCATATGGATTGAAACCCAAGATGGCAAGGAGCAGAGGAAGCAGGGATGACTGGCACTGCCTCCTCCGGTCTGCCGGCCTGGCTGGGGCTCAAACCTCCTCTCCCTGCCCCCCCCCCCGCCAGGGATTAGGGCTGCATCCTGTGGACACCTGAAGCAAACACTGTTCCACACCCAGTGGAGACGAGTCAAGATATCTTGCAGGGCAGAGGAACACTCACACTCTGTCCCCACCCCACCCCAGGAAGCCTTTGGGCTGATAGCCAGGGAAAGAGGGGGGCCCCTCCAGTGATGGCACTCAAGTGGGAATCCACCACTCTTGCTCTCCGCCAGGCTCTGCTGCCACCCCAAAACAGCCCTGCTTAGCAGGAGGACTCCCGGCTGCAATGCCACAGCTGCCAGGGTTGCCCCAGAGCCTTTCTGTGCAAGCGGCAGGTCTGGGTGCAGGTGGCACGCCCATGTCCAGAGGATGGGCTGTCTCTGCATAACCAGACCATCCATTCCAAAATAACATGTCTTCTGGAGGGAGGGGGCAGACATGCATCAGATTTTGGTCTCCCGCCCCTCTTGAGAGAGGCTGCAGGGCTGCAACCTTGAAAGGATCTGGGAAGGGCCTTTCTAGCTGCACCCTGGAAGCCAGCCCAAGTTGCTAGTCCTCATGTAAGGAGACAACTGCTGCCCTGCAAAACCTTCTGCTTGCCCACCCCCTGACCTGTTCTCCAGGTCCGGCATGCTCAGGTTCCTGGCAGCGTAGCACATCTTCAAGGGGATGATTTTGCGATCCTGGGGGGCGCTCTGGTGCTTTGGGGAGCCAGACTCCTCGCTGAGGCTGAGGCTGGGAGAGTGCGGAAAGGCCCCGTCCCATGGCAGGTCGGACACCAGCGATGGCTTCTTGATGTACGGAGTTGCCTCCCGCATGTATTTCACTAAGAGCAGGCCGAGAAGGGAGGGGCTGAGCGTTTCCCATCCTGATGCTCAAGGCCCCACAGAGCGACCCCTCGGGCTGAACCCGGGAGGTCGCCCGGGCACCCAGGTCAAAGATCGACCCACCCACTCCCCCTGGATTCACCTTAAAGGAAGGGCAGGCAGTAACCTCAGGGAAGTCTCAGAGCGTTTCTTTTCCATGGAGGAAAGCCCCTTCGCCCTCTGCCTGCAGCTACTCCCAGGCTGAGGAGTGGCCATTTCATTACCACCATTGCCTGACGGGGACTCGTCATGATGCTCAATGCAAAGGCAACTGGGAGCGGACTGGACTTCCGGTTGCCCCCCTGAAGAGCACAGCAGCCAGCCAAAGACCTGGTGCTCTACTCCAGAGGAGGGGTCTCCCACAATGCTGCCCAACATCAGCCCATCTCCCCACTTCTGAGCTGCTCAATGCTGACCGTCCTGCCAGGCAGCAGTGGCAGCAGCAAAGAGGAGTGGGGAGGCCAACCGTACTCCCTCTGGGGCAGTCCCCCACCTGCCTGGCAAGGAGAGCAGCCCTACCCAGGGTGCTACTTCAGGGATCAGCTCTGCACCCTGCTGCTGCTGCTGCTGCTGTCCAGAGAGGATTAGTGCACAGCCAGGCTTCTAATCCTGCTCTGCAAGGGACCGTTGACCCCCGGAGACATCTTGGCTCCAGCAAGGAAAGGAAAAGCTGCAGGGAAGTTTTATTTCCCCCCCCCCAGTGCAAGTCCAGAGGCAGCAGCAGTGGGTGGTTTCTGGGGCAGCAAAGATGCAGTTACTAGAGGAGGCCTTTGATCTGGTTGCAAATGGCTCACAATCTGGGTTAGCCTTGAAAACATGCTGTTATTGTGTCTGCTTACAAGTTTGGCCAAATGAGTTCTTGGCCAGAAGCAATGCAAAGAGCCAATGTCCAAAAGAGAATGCAAATGTGGATCAATTATCTGCAAATAGATGCAGTTGATAAACATGAGCCCCAGCTTGCGAAGCAGAAACATGCCTGGCAGCCACATAAAACTCCAGCACGTGCTAAACAAAACCTTAAGAAAACTCTCAAAATCCCACTAATCCTTTAGGAAGATCAGCTAGTGGAACAGCAATCCTAGAGTGGTGAAGAAGTAACTTCTAAATAAACACAATCATCTCCATTTTTTAGCAGAAAATAAAGTTTTAATGACCTAAGCAAACAATTTTGCTGTTGGGCTGCTCTCCCCAGGAGCATCTCCCTGTCCCAGAGGGTCATTTTGGGTCTCCTGATGAGGACCGAGCCAGGCTATGTGCAGAGAGGAAGCAGCTGGCATGGGGGTACCAGGAAAGGACATCCGGAGCCAGCCACTTGCTTTCTCATCCACCTCCGGTTGAAGCAGGGCCAGGGGAAATGCCGTCTCTGTTTCCCCATGCAAATCAGTGGCACACAAGGAGAGCTCTGCATTCCTCGGATCAGCTTGCCATCATGGGCTGACAATATACATCCAGACAGTGCAGCCCTAAAAGGCAGGGAGGCTAACCAAACTTTTGAAGCTCTTTGTTTAAACTTAACTCTTCTGAGCAACTCTGCCAGGCAGAGGGGCCCCACCACCTCCAGGGAGGTCTGAAGCAATGGCAGGTTCCAAAGACATAAAAAACACCTAAAAAATAAAGGAGCTTATTTCTGTCTGGAAGGACCAACGGGCTGGCCCAACATTAAGACCCCTCCCCCAAGTCACCAATGAGGCAAGAGCAGGGCAGGTATTTACAGCTGTTTATCAACCAGGACAGCCCTATAAGTGGCAGCAGGGCACACCCTTAACAGGGGCCAATGGCGGGGGGGGGGGCTGCCTGTGCACCCTGCTGTCCTAGCACCCAGCCTGTCCAGTGGAGCTCTAGGCCTGTGCAAAGGAGGGCACGTGCCTCAGTGGCCCAGGGGGAGCTTTCCAGCCAAGCAGTCAGGCTCACCCCGCCCCTGGACAGGATGGGAGGGGGAGGCAGAAGGAGCAGAGTGGATGCTGGCTCAACAGAAGAGGAGCTCCACAGGTGGCTACCAGATGTGGGCATTCCAGTATTTCCATGCATAAAACTTCCTTATCCTCCTTTGCCCAGCAGGCCTTTGCACTCCTCTCCAGCCAGCTCCAAGGAACAGCAGTCAGCCAATGACCCAAGAGCTGGGAAGGATAAATCAGAGCTGGTCACCCTGTTATGGGTTTGCAAGAGCAAAAGTGTTTTATTCAGCAGCAGCACCCCTCAAAAAAGCCCCTTGGACTGAAAGGCAGGAGAGAGGAGGGGCTTAAAGGATCCTGTCGAAGAATGGAAACATTTGGGCCTCTCAAGAAAACTCTTCTGGGTCAGCTGCCCACGAGGAACCAAGATGACTCAAAAAGAAGGCTCAACCTGGACAGAGCCTCAGTTTGAAAAGGCCCAGAGGATAGTCTGGTCTCAGCGCTTCACCCCCCTAACAGTGACCCTTTCAGCTGCAAAGACCCCGAAGGCCGTCCAAATTCTTGATCTCTTGAGGAAAGTTCTTCGCTTTGTTTTTCTAAGGAGGCCCTCAGAGGCCGCACCATTTGCTCCCATGAAGACGGAGCCCAGCTGGCCTCAGCCACCTTTATCCAGAGTGGCTGCAACCAAGGAAGAGCCAGCGAGAGGAAAGCTTTCCGGAAGTTTTCACAACATTTGGCATTTTGCATGGGGGGGGGCAAGAAATGCACAGCCCAGCCCCCTTCCCCCCCCTGAAGAAACACGTCCTGCTCTCAGTCCGCAGCTGCCTTTCAGGCGCAAAGAGCACCAAGTGGCAGGAGACCCTGTAGGTCTCCCAGAGGGCCAAGCAGGGGAGGCCAGAGGGTGGGAGAGCAGCGACTCCCCACAAGCCCCCCTCCCATCACCCTCCCTCAAGAGGGTGCTGCATTTCCATACATTTTCCCAGCCAGACATGTTTACAGGGTGTAGGAACTAGGAGAAAAAGGGGTGAGCCAAACTGGGAAGATCCTGAGCAGAGCCCCCCCCCAGCTGTAGGCAGTGCATGGTGGGGAGACTTAGAGAAAAGCCTGGCCCCAAAGCCAGGGCCAACTGAGGGGCCGATGCACAGAAAGGCCCTCAGTGCTTCACCTGTCGACTGCCAAAGGTCAGCAAAGACTAAGCCCATGCTTCTATCACAGGGCAACGAAGGACAGTCCTCCTCAGGATTTGGGGTCCCCTTTAAAGTCCCTGCTATTACAAACACTTTTGCAGACTTCCCACAAAGACCCCCACTTTCCTTTCTGTTCCTGGGCTGATGGGGCAGAAGGGGGGAGATAATAGTTCTTATCCAAGAGAGGTGGAGAAAGGCAGGATGTGTTCCAAAAGGAGGAGCAGCACAGAAAAATGCTGCTTTGGTTACTCCCAAAATCCAGTCTTCAGCATTGCTGTTCTTTGCGTCCACTCCCAAAAGGGTCACCCCTCGGCACCCAGACTTGGCCTCACCTGCTCCTAGCCAGAGGCTATGAGTTACAGCAGCGAGCCCATCCTGCCCCTGTGGGACCACTTACTAGACCCACGAAAGACCCATCTAGGCCAAGGAGTGAAGCCCAATCAAGCAATGTCCCAAGACAAAGAGTTCATAAGAGCTGGAAAGCGACAGGTGTACATGGCATCAGCCCCACCAACCCCTTGCGTAGCGCAGACATCTTCCACAGCCTTCGCCCTGCATTCCCAGAGACAGAATCACGCCCCAGATAAAGAGGCTGCTGCCCCACTTAATAGCTGAAGCTGAAGGACAATTAAAGAGAGGCTGAAGAGCATTGCCAGGCCCTAAGGTGGCCCACCGGCCACTCTCCTGCAGGGTGATCAGCCCTCTACGCACCAGGGGCTTCCGGGAGCTGCATTGTGCCCCCCAAATGACACCCAGACATCTAATACCAAGAGAGAAGATGGGCTTTGGGAGAAAGCATCCTGACAGCCGACCTGTCCCTGGAGTTTGATCAGAGTTGCTGCCTTCTGCAGCCGGGCAAGGTGGGAGCACCTGCTTCTCCCACACCAACAGCCGGAGGAGCAGACCCACCGAGGTCGGTCGGGCTTTCCTGAGGCGCCCCGCTGACCGTGATCACATCTCCGGCTCCTAGCCTGTTCTGAGCAGGCTAATCGGGTTTCCTGGTGTGGCTGCAAGGCTGGCTGAAGACGCTCTGGCCAAGACCGGGAGCCCGATGCCGCTCTGCCCTTCCCGGAGTCTGGCCCAAAGCGGACCGAGAAGTGGGAAACTCCGCCGTTTCCCAAGTCCTTGGATTTACTGAGCGGCGCGTGGAGGTCCAGCCACTCCCGACGACGTGTCGAATTAGGGCTCCGAAGGGGGGCTGCGCTCGCCTCCTCCCTGCCTTTCAGCAGCCAAGCAGGCGAGAGGCGGGGGCGCTGGGGGCCTCGAGCCAAGCCCGAGCTGCACCCAGGTGTCCGGTCCGCCTGAGTTGCCGCCTCCCCGCAGCCCCAAACCGGCTGCCCGTGGAACTCCGGGACGAAGCCGGCGGGCCCCGGGGAGAGTTCCCGGGGCGCTGGAACGCGAGGCCCGTCCCGCTCGCCGACGGGGCGGCCGG
>JANHFS010005209.1:34994-51628 GCA_032467975.1 Trimeresurus albolabris | reverse complement strand
CTCTCCCTCTCACAAAAAAAGAACTGCCTGTAAAATAGAACGACTGTCTCTCTGGAAGGAACTCCCTGCCTGTTTCTCCCAAGGGGTAAATTTGAAAGAGGCTTCATTATTCTGTTTCAAACTAAATCATTTTAGAAATCCAGCTCATAATCTCAAACAACACCATTCAATAAAAGTTGCAGGGCAGCAGGTTTAGGAAGATTGTCATAAGTTGTCCACATATCTTTTATGGGTTTTCCAGGAGGCAGATGGTTAATCACTGTGGAAAGCTGCATGAGGTTGCTTTAGCTAGGCCTTTGGTTTGTTTTGACAAACAGCCTTCTCTGGCTCAAAACTCATGTGATTTTTTTCACGCACTTCTCTCAGATTTGAATGGTACCAATGGTTTTGGTTTGCATGCTGTTTTGGAAATTTTGTGATTTACTCAATAAAACATGATGAAATAAACCATTGCCAATTTTGTCCAGTGAAAAATAAGAGTCTTTTCTCTCCAGGATTCTATTAACCATGTAGGGGGCATTTCAAAACAGCAAGCTTAAGTAACTGGCAAAATGGGGGCTGCTTGTTTAATTAGGTATTGAATGAAAAATGCAGTCACTGCTTATTTTGTGTTTGTTGTTTAGACTTCCAAAGCACCATGATTTTGTGCCAGTCACTTTCTCTCAGCCCAAGTCACCTCATTGAGTTGGGGAGGATAAGAAGAGGAAGAAGTATTGTGTGTGTTTGCTGTTCTGAGTCATTTATAAAGATAATTAAGGCAGGATATAAAATAAAGAAATCAATTCTTCTGAGGTAGTAAATACAAATTCTTCCAGATTGCACAAACAAACAAGCAGAATGTTTTGTTACTGCAATTAAGGCTTCTGTTAAGTAAGATTTCTTTTTTCTTTTTGTAATAGCTTCTATTTTTATGCTATGGTTAGTGTATCAATTTGAGATTAGAATTTAAAGTACTTGTGTTCATTTGCATTTTCTGAAACAGACACTTTGCCTTTATGCAGATGTGTAAGTATAATAAATGTGGGCACTATGCAAATGCAGGCATATCTTTCCAAATGTTCTATACATTCAAAGATATCTTCTACTTGTAGATACTTAATTTCTCATTAATACTATTCCTTTTGCAACTTTTTTTTTCATTTTCTTCTATCGGAGGGTTTCCTAAGCACTATGCTCCCTTCAGGATACTTGGCAATGCTTCAGCATCATATTGGTTCTCTCCTTGATTACTTTCCATCCATTGCTTCTTGTCCTGCCTTCAGGTGCTTTGGAGAACAGGTTGTCCTCCTTTTGTTTGTGGCAGCCCCTCAAATATTGGAACACTGCTATCATGTCACCCCTAGTCCTTCTTTTTATTAAATTACACATACCCAATTCCTGCAACTGATCTTCATAGGTTTTAGCCTCCAGTCCTCTAATCAACTTTGTTGCTGTTCTCTGCTCATTTTCTAGAGTCTCAACATCTTTTTTTATACAATGGTGATCAGAAATGGATGCAAAATATTCCAAGTGTGGATTTACCAAGGCATTATAAAGTGGTACTAACATTTCATATGGTTTTGATTCTATTCCTCTGTTAATGCAGCCTAGGACTGTGTTGGCTTTTTTGGCAGCTGTAGCACACTGCTGGCTCTCATTTAAGTGATAGTCTACTAAGACTAATGTTGATTTATTGAATTGAATAAATCTGTTTGACTTATTCCTACATGTATTTATTTGAATTGAAAATGCTTGGAATTCCATCTGCAGTAAGAATCATCATCTGTGACAGCTTTAGGATTTTTTATCCATTTTTCTTCTATGGAGCCTTCCAAACTCAGGGTCTGGTCTACCACAATACTCTGGGCATTCAAGGTAGATAAATGTTAGTACTCTTTCTCACACTGCATAAATTTAGCAGGATAAAATATGGGTGGCTATGATGTAGACAAGTTATGTGAGGGGTGAAATTACTAAAGACTGCTGGTTATGAGAATAATATATTACTGAGCGTTGGCTGCTTGTGGGCAACTGGAAAAGCATTTTTGATTTATCTAGCCAGACTGTTTCTTGTATTCTTTTCAAAACTATGTTACAATTAAATTCAAATTAGATGGTGGTTAACTTAGTAATACTTTGTCTTCATAATATACATATGTATATGTATACACATACACATATACAGTACATACACACACACATACACATACTAGTTTTTGATGTAGTATTCTGTTTTCTTAATCATGTTGGCAACTTATTCTATTAATGGCAGAACAGCATTTCTTTCAGTTACTAGTAGAAAGCCAATAAGATTTTGCTGCTAATAGTAATGAAAAATGGTTAATGGTGCCATTATGTCTGAATATATGTGAAAAAGAAGAAGAGAATGATGACCTGATGAATGATGATGTTTTGTTAACTGAAAATTATCAGATTGTCAAGAAGCATTCAAGCATGAATATGATAAGTGCTACTTCTTAACTTAGAGATGGCTGTAATTTTAGCCTTTCTGCTTTTGGAAATAGATGGTTGCTGAACAGATCTATTCAGTATCTATTTCAGTCTATGCATCACAGCTCCTTTTTTACAAACGGAAATTTAGAATCATTCAGAATCATTTTCAATTGTTCTACAAGTGTAAATGATGTGTAGGTTATTTAATTTTGTTTTAAAGAAAAAAAGCTGGACAACAAGCTTTTTCAGATGCTGTAAGGAGAATCGTGCTTCTCTGCCTTTTGCTCCCCCTCCCCCCTGCAGTCACATGATCACAATCTGGGTGCTTGGCAACCTGTTCGGACTTCTGATCAGTTGCCAAGCACCCCATGATACTGTGATCGCCATTTGCAATTTTCTCTGTTGGCTTCCAAAGAAAGCCAAAAGGGAAACTGGCAGGGCAGATTGCAAGCTGCAGCTGACTGCCTCCCTTTCATCTCTGGGGATTGGCTGAAAGAACTGCTTGCCAATTCCTTTACTGGGGTTGAGAACACTGATGATTTGAGCTCTTTCGGTACCCCAACAAAGGAGTTGCCTTCCATGCATAGGGGAGAGATGATATCCTTTGACAGGTAGCTCTTTCAGCCAGCCCCTAGAAATGAGAGGGAGCCAAAAGCAAAGCAGAGAGTAGAGAGACAGTGCAATAAGGTAAGCAGCACTGGGTGCCTCAGATGGATGGGGCCAGATGAGGCTGTGTGCAAATGTCTCTCCCTTAGGGGCTGAAAATCCTGCTTGGATTTCAGCAGGGAAGATTTCCAGCTTCAAAGTTGAGCCTCCCAGACAGTATCTTCCCAGGCATCCTGCACTATTTCCCTGGGACTCCATTCACTTGATCACTTAATGACTGCAACCATGAATGCCAGGATTGCAGTTGTTGAATGAAGGTGTTACTCTTAACCATTTTGTGCAACAATTAAGATTTAAGTCTTAAGATTTAGATTGTAAGATGAAAACTATATCTATGGGCATGCTTCTATGTTTCTCTGTGAAAGCCATTTGAGTTTGTTTAAGAAAAACATTGGTATGTGCAGATGGGAAATCAATTTTACAAATGGGTTAGCTTATTTGACAGTCAACTACATCTTGATGGGGGAATGGGGGTGTGATGGTGAGTATGGCTTTTGACCATCCAAGAAGTGACAAAGACATAAATTATCATGAGCAGAACCTCCTCTTATGGGAACAGGCACAATTGATGTGCAAGATGGATTTGTACAAAAGTCCTAATGAGTAGGGCTACCACCTGATCTCCAACCATAAGTCCAGAAGGATTCCCAAACGTGCAATCTGATCTCCAACCATAAGTCCAGAAGGATTCCCAAAGTGCAATCCTACCAGACTCAGTCATGGAAAATCTCTGGGCTCAGGGAGCTGTAAAACCCAGCTATTTAGTCTTGCTGTGGTTGAGTCAAAGTCTTCCCCAGCCAGATTCCCATAGCCTCCAGGCACTGTAAACTACCGTGGCATCACTTGGCCGCTGAGAACAGAAAGCTACAGCTGCTTAATTCATTCCATGCAAATAGAAAACTGGTGCCAGAAGCTTATGTAGATATTAAATAGTTAGTCAATCCCTAAATTATTTCATAATTCAGGGATCTAGGGCCAGACCTCTCCCTTTTTACCAACACTGAGTAGAGCTGTCCTTGGAGGAAGAAGTTACAATCACGATCTGGAACATTATATGACCTGTTCCATCCTACTTCACACTCATCAAGTGGTGATAGTGAGATGTTATTCTATGGGATTCATACCTTTACTGGGAATTGAACTCATGTACATGGTTATTTTTCAGGAGTTAACCAAGTCCTGGTCCTCTGTGGTTCCCAGAAGAGATATATAGAATCTGTGAGAATGGCATCTGTAATCCACCTTTACATAAGCTCTCAAAGCAGAGAGAAATTCCATAGAATAACATCTAGCTACCTATGTCTAACAAGGTAAAAATAGGGTGATTCCAGTCATATAGTACCAATCTAACTGAAAGCACCACACAGGATATAGGTCAGGGGTGTCAAACTGCTGGTCCGCAGGCTGGATGCATCATAGCGAAACCGTGCCCACCCCATTGCCGGCAATGGCAAAAAAGTCGTGATACATCACGACACGTCATGTGATGTTGTGAGTTTGACACCCCTGATCTAGATCATGTAAAATAGAGAAATATCCCCTCTGCTCCAAAGAGAAAGGGTAGACATGTAAAATCCTATACATGGAGCATGACAATGTAACATCCTCAGTTAGCCAACTCTTTCACAACCTCAGGACTAACTGACTTGAGTTTTTCCAAGATGACCAAGCACAAACTATGTCTCAATCAACTACATGGGACCTGCATAGACAGAAGCCAATTCTGAGCAAATCCTAATGTACATGTAGTCCTTATATAACAATTGCGTTAGATAGCAAACCTTCACAAATACCATGGTAATAATGGTAATAAAAAATAAATTTGTTGACTAATGCATGCATTTACAACAACAAAAGCCTTCAGTGTAAAAGTGATTTAAGGTCTGGTGAGTTTCAGGCAGCAGCTTCCAGCTGGTTGAGAGCATTGTCACCAAGGTCACTTGCAGCTTGTATTTTTTTTTTTAGGCAGGAGCAGCACTGAGGAGAAAAGCAGCTCAAGAAGAGATTGCTTGTTTAAGCATCTCTCCACCCTATGCATGGACAAAAAAAGGGGGAAGGAATGGATCCAGCATAGGCCACTGCTTGAGAGAACTTTATCTGAATGAGTTCTCTACAACAGAGGTCTCCAACCTTTTGGGCACTAGGGACCAGTTCTGTGGAGGTTTTTCCGGGGACTGGAGGGGGGCGTGGTTTTGTGTGCTGCCTGCATCCTGCATATGGGGCTTTGCTTGTTTTTACGGCCCAGTTGCTGGCATGCTGCAGCCTAGTACCGGTCCACGGACCAGGGGTTGGGGACCCCCGCTCTACAACAATCAGCAAGCTTCACATCATCTCTCTTTGTCGTATGTTTCACTCAGTGATCCTGTCACTTGGTGGCAATTGCAGTCACAAAACAAAAACTACCTATATCCAACAAAAGCCCAGAAAATTCCTTACAGTGGTCCTGCAAGGGTCCCTTCTCCAATCCGTGCCTTACCTAGAAGGACTTAGTCACTCTAAACAAATATCCCGTCTTCTCCAAACAGAAAGGATAGACTTCATATAAAATCCTATATATGGAGCATAAAAGTGTACCATCCTGATATGTTAAGAATTATTGGATTTTAAATTAATGTTTGCTTTTGTGGGGCCAAGAAGAGTTCTTAGATCAGTTTTTAAATAACATATGCATATAAGGAGAACTAAAAGTAGTTAAGGGTATTCATTTTTTACTTAACTCTGTTGTTTACACCAATCATGAACATGATAAAATCTCAGTAACAAGTTCAGAATTGTTGTCAGATATCAACCTTGCTCTGTTACTTTTCCATCTAGAGAGATGTTTGGGTCTTTTAAATATATGTTTGAAAGGGGCAAACAGGTTCAAACACTTCTTTGCCCAGAAAATCTTGGATATGAAGTAATTGAAACATTACAAACTTAGCTACTGCTCCTAATTACACTGAATAAGTGAGGCCAAGTAGCTCATAGGATTTTGCAGGGGAAGAGATGGGGACTGTCCAGGAGTTTTAATTAATTAATTTGCTATCCATTGATTTGAAAAACAAAAAACAAATTCCCAGCAGAAATAATATAATTATGGAATGTTAGACTTTGGGAATTTGTCTTCTAAACTAGTGTGAAGAATGAGACTTCCATAATGCTGAGCTTCAAGAAACATACCATAATGTTGATCAAATCCATCATTGGACTAGTTTTCAGTAATAGACAAATTAACCAGAGATCTTCAGCTCTTAAATCAGCATAAATAGTACAACACCATAAAAAGGTGATAGAATTTTGTTAATCCCTTTTCCTTTTCCATCCATCATCACAGGTTCAACCTTGTCATCAAGTTCTAGCTATGCATTACACACTAAACTAAAATAGAATGCTACATGCAGACTTGACACAAGAGCTGCTGTTTAAAACTGAAATAGCTATTATATTGAGGCTAGAACAATTATACCAAATTATCTTCCAGTCATCCTTCCTGAAACAATGTAATTGTTATTTCTTGCTCTAAAAACTAGCTGTGGTTGCTTGTGAACAATGACACACTCAGACCTCCAAGAAATCTCTCTGAATTTCTTTGATTATTACTTACAGTTAGTCTTGCATAGATCAACAATAATAAGTATCCCTTTGTCCCCAGAAAGGACCTTCAGAAGGGTCTGACCGAGTGAAGAAAGGTGGATCCTATATGTGCCATAAGGTAATGATAAAAAGTCTATATTATTTGTCTAATTACAGTATTTGTAGTCTTTATTGTGTATCCACTAAAAGCTAATAAATAATAAATTGTGAATATATGAAGACAGGAACCCATTGGAAGTGGTACGTCAAATAGAAATAACTTGATGAATAAGCAAGGTCTACTTGGAGTTTATTTGGGCTGAGATAAAATGTCAATTGTCTTCTAATTTTAGCTTGATGGCAATTTAGCAGTCACACCTTCTTAAGACAACAATGAACTTGGCAATCTTCTTTTTGCTCCAGCAACCAACCTCTAAAACTGCCACCTTGTGGGTTTAGAGTTTTTAAAGAACATCAAAGTGCCTTTTTGAGACAAAGAAAAACCATTATGGCCATCACAAGTATAACAAACATTGGACCACAAGCTAATCTTCGCTGGAGCTCTAGGGTTGCAGACTGATTTTTCATCTAGTTTTTGTCCCCAAGGCTTTTCATTACTCAGCCCAGGGATGCTATTCTTCTTAGATTTCCAGAATCATTACTGTGTGATATAAAAGATGAAGCCAGATACTGCAAGAGCAGTATAATTGAATGGCACTTCAGTGGTCCCTGCTTTGGGTCATAGCTAACAGTATGTTAAAATCAATTTAATCCAAGAGAAAATGAAGAAGCTAAGCTCTGCTTTTGTTTTGCTATTTGTTATTACTTATTGAATACTACTCTCTGATTTTTCCCCACAATAACCCTATGGAATTGGCAGGGTAGAAAAATAGTGACTGCTCCAAAGTTATTCCAGTGAGTTTCTATGGCTGAGGATCAGTTTGGCTCTTCACATCCCTACTACTTTTAGCCACCAACAATTATAATAATAGGATCTCAGGCAACCTATGTAGAATTCTTTAGAGCTGAACTAGCCATTCAGCCCTTTGGAGGCTTCACTTAATTGAGGCCCCAAAGCTGCACTTTTGGCAGCCACAAGACTTTCACAAACACTTTTGCTTGCTTGCTTGTTGTATTAGATTTAGAAGGATGTCCACTTATACTCTGGGCAACTTACAAAGTTAAAAAGAGAAAAAAGCAAAACCAATAGCAATAGCACTTAGACTTATATACTGCTTCACAGTGTTTTACAGCCGTGTCTAAGTGGTTTACAGAGTCAGCATATTGCCCCCCCCCAAACAGTCTGGGTCCTCATTTACCAACCTCGGAAGGATGGAAGGCTGAGTCAACCTTGAGCCGGTGGCACTCGAACTGCCAAACTGCTGGCAGCCAGCAGTACTGCATTCTAACTACTGGGCCACCACACCACCAATATATATGCTTGAATAAAAATAATCACCAAACCAGCAAAACAAAACAAAAAACATACTATACAAAATTTGTCTGGGGCTCAACAAACAACCATATTCCAGATCTGGAAATAAAACCATGTTTTATTTAATTGTTTGAGTGAACTTGAAGCATCTCACTCTACCTGATCCTATTGGACAGGCTGGAACCAATGGAGACAGGCAGTCCCTCAGATAACTAGGCTCTTTGCCATGAAGGGCTTTATAGATGACAATCAGTAATGGTAGATTCCAGAGGGTCTACAAGGGCAGTCTGGTAGTACATATTGCAGTAGTCCAGTTATTAGATTACTAAAGCATCTGAAGGACCCTTCCCGCCCCAGGCCAGGAAGAGGCACAACTTGAGCATAGGATGAACTGTGCAAAGGTCTGCTCACTATAGCTGCCATTTGTCCCTCCTTCCAAATTGTAATTTTTAAAATGACATAAGAGAAATTGAATCAAAAACATGACAGTTAATCATTTTAATTGCATTTAATTACATTAAATTGGTTTTAGTAAAAATGATGCATCTCAAATTGAATCTAGTTCAATTGTTGTCCTGGCCTTGCCCTTTTCTTTGTCTTGCTCATTTCTTGGGTTGCAGCCCTTAGGCCTCCCTCAAAGGGCACACACATCTCCCATGGTGCACAAAAGGGAAAGAATTGCACTGAAGGCAATTTCCTCTTATAGTGTATTTATCAGCATATGGAAAGTTGTGAAAGTGTTGTCTAAAAAGAGAACACTTTGAAAATTGGGGATAAATCTATTTTAAAAGTATTTACACTTAGCACTCAGCAACTGATTTAAAATAAGTCCTAAGCAAATTTTAAAAATGGGAAGGTATCCACGTGCTTATGTAACCATTTGGCTAATTCCCAATGTAATTAATGCCAAGGTTTTTGAAAAATCCTATGCAAAGCAAATAATGTTCCCTGTTTAATTTATTCTAATTAAAAATAATGTACTTTTTTTCTGTAGTGTTTAAAATTTTTTTATTTAATAATCATTTAAAAAACTTTTTGCGTAACAGAGCTGCCATTTTCTACTCTGAGATCAAATATTCTACTTGATCTTATTTGGAGGTGAAATTAATGTCACACATTAATTAGCAGATTTGATTAAATTAACAGGATAAAAGTTTTCTTTAGAGATAAGTAATATGGCCCATTTTAGTCTACAATATGCAGGATAAATTTTCTTTATTAAGGCTGCTAAAAGTTCCAGCTACTTTCAAAACTTGAAAGCATAGTTAAATAGTACATAATCTTTATGAGAAATGGGTGGTCCCCAGTCTCCGTCCATTTTGAGTGTATAGACATAATAAAGCTAAATACAAATCAAAGATAGTCAATATTTCTTATCTGCATTACAATTATGTGAATCATTTTTCCTTAAATATAAAAAGGAAAATCCTAGTGAATCTTTTCCCTCAATTTTTTTAGTTGCATTAAGTTCCTGCAATTTGCTCTTTTTGCTATACTCTTTTGTCAGAAAAGCACAAATGCATAAATTCTATTAGATTTTTTTTTAAAAAAAGAATTTGATCATATTCTAATTTATTTCATATAACACTTTAAGAACAGTTGATGAGAGATAAAGTAACACTTCTAAATTCAGAGTTATTAAATGCTGGCTTGTTTTTGTTATTTTGCCTGCCAGCAAATGCTTATTGTGAAAATAGAACCTCAATCAGACAAACTGTGGCAAAGTATTATTTAAGGAAACATTTATACTAAAAAATCATTTTGTGCTGTACAAATATATGTATTTCATATTTGCATAAAATTTTACTGCTTAAGAGAAGCAGGCTGTCATTGTTCGGATAGAGACCAGTAAAAACAGAAGTCCAAGGCAAGAGGTTTCCTTAAATAACATATTTATTGGCTGCATAGTATTGGTATGATCAAAAGCCATTTCCACTTCATTTTTGGTTGCCATAGGCATCACACAAACACAATATTCCTTTTTCTCTGAAGTTTCCTATATTTTTGCCAATCCCAAATATGCAGCCATTTGAAATTCTCTTGAGAATTTAAAAAGAAACCCAAATGTATGAAATGCAAAATTATATATATTTAAAGCTATTATTTTCTTTATGTTTATATGACATAAGATTAAATTATTTTATTGGGACAAGTATTGGGTAAAAGCATAGGTTTTCTTTGTCAAAATGATGTTATAAAAGATACAAATATTACACAGAAGAATATATATAAAGATTTTTTTTACTGATTGTGCCCATTATTTATAACTTTACTGCAATAGAGAAATGTATCATATGTAAAAAAAAATTACCAAAAATAATTTGTGGTTCATTACTGGCAAATTTCTGGTAAGCCATATCAGAAACCTTAAATTTCTTTGGGGAAAAAAAAAAGAATTGCACAAGAAGGTACACTCTGCAAACCTTTAAAATCTGTATTGTAAAAATTCAAAAATGTGTATCCAGTGAAGGATAGTACAGCACTTTTTAGATAGTTCAAATATGAATTTTAATATGTAAACATGTAAATAATAAGTAATAAAAGTTTACCCACTGAAATATATACATATAAACACACACACATATATATTATATATACACACACATACATACATACTATATACATATTTATATATATACTTACACACACACACACGTGTGTGTGTGTGTGTGTGTGTGTGTGTCGTGAAATTGATGAACAAAAATGATCACAATGATAAAATCATAAACAAAACTGTTTAATCTACAAAAGTACTGAGCTTTCGTCGGCCACACTGCTGACATCATCAGAGTATAAAATACTGGATCTGGGAGTCCATTTTTATGTGACTGGCTGCCTCTGCGCCTTGACCCTCAAATCGGGTCATTGGTCCGCTCATTAGCATCGGCCATGTTGTTCTTAAAGGGGCCATTTCTGAAGTTGTTCTCCCCCCTCCAGTTGTTTTTGTTCTCTTGGTTGCGTATACAAGTGCCTGGGGATTGGCTGTCAGATTGCTCCTGTTTGCCTCTCCCCACCACCCCATTCATCTTAACTTGCCTCCGTGTCACCAAACTGCCTAGCATGTGTGTTTCGGGTATCATTCTCCCGTTTGCCAGTCCTGTTGTTTTCCTTGCATATATATGTTTGCTCCCACTAAACTTTATGTCCCTAGACAACACTCAAGTCAGAAGTTTTTTGACACTGCAAACAGTTTGTATTCCCGCCACCAGGAAAAATTCCTGGCAAAACACATCTGAAAATATATAGGTAGTCCCTATAAAAAGCTGCTGTTTGAAGAAGCAATGATTCCATGTGATTCGTTTAGCCCAATAATCCCAGGATCATAATTAACTTGGAGATTGGAGGCCTTAAGAATGGAGAATACATTTCTCTATCATTTTTTTCATCTCCGTATATCACCACTAATACTCCCTGTCTGGCATAGACACTGTGACACTTCACTGTGACAAGACACTGAAATCACTATGGCAACAAAGATCTTATTTGCCTACAGCTGCAATTCTCGAATAACAAAGTGATTTTTTTTTCCCAAGGAAGCTAAAGTGGTTGCTGGGAGGGCATGAGGAGTCATGGAATAAAATTAAAAAAGTGTTTAATAAGTGGGGAGGAAGTTAAAAAGAAATTAATCTGTATTTTCCAACTGGTAAGAATCAAATTATCTTTGGGTGCCATGTCTTTCTGTCATGATGGGAAGCACCATTCTGGAGACCTCTTCCTGTTCAGTGAAATCTAGAAAGAAAATGACTCCCTTGAATGACTAACAGTCCTCCTGTCAGCTATTGCATTGCCATCTTGGCAAAGCTGCTATGATATGTTTCATCCATGGGAACACTTGTGATAATCCACTCCTTCTCCTTCCTAGTCCTATTGCTATAGATATCGATGTGCAGCCCGAAGCCAAAATACGCCTGACAGCTCAGCTTCCAATCTGGGGTTCCGTTGCGCTGCTGACAGTCTGCCAGACTACTTAAAGTGACAAAGCTTGACAGCTCTGGAGGGCAGAGAGATCTCACCAGGTTTTCCAAAAAAGGATGCAGCTCGAAGATTCTACATTTGTCTTGCCAAAACAGAAGACTCTGGAAATTCTGAATATTTCAGCCAGCAGCTTTTGTTTTCTTTAATCCCTGGTTGCATTTCCATTTAATGCGCGTAACGTGAAATACATTTGATTACTGAACTACTTTAAATGAAGAACTAAATCATATCAGTCATAGTTTTGTTTTTTTAACAAAAGACATTATCACCATTCAAATGATAGACCAGTTTACAGAAGTAATTAAATATGTTATATTTAATTTAATAATATATCTAATTAAGATGGAATAGCATACAGTGGTTGTAGGGAGAAAAAAACCCCCACAGATTACTGTGATCCAAAGAAATTTCAAAGCTGTTTGTAATCATATTTGCAACATATTTATGTTGCAACTGTCTTTCTTGTTCCATTAGTTTCAATGGGTTTTCAATCCAATTTATGTTCAAGATCAGTAATTTTAAAAATAAGCCATTATCCTGTTTTCTAGAATATACTGATGTAATTTATGTTGGAATTAGTGTGATTTATTTTTGCTTTTCATGAAGATTATTTTTTGATAATTAATAATTTGTTCGGCAGCTATAGGAGAAAGCATTCCTGACCCAAGTCTTTGCAGATAACTTCCTAGGACCTCAATTTTTCAAGCCTCAGTATCCAAATTTTGAGGGTCACCTTTTCTTGGCCATTGAAAGACTTCCATGAGGCAAATATTTACAGTGTTGTTTTTAATAGGCAGCTGCCTCCTGTGGGCACCTGGAATCTATGTGGGGCAGCAAAAAAGCTCCTTCTTCACAAGGATAAGATTTTTATTAGATGGCCTCAATTTTTCTCTTTTAATCAGATTATAGGGCCCAAACAGTTGAACCTTACCTCCTCCCCTACCAGAAATGATAGAAAATACTGTAAATGATTTTTATTTAACATAAAATAAGTCTGTGGGAGGACAGGCTGCCTGCAAAATAGCCAGCACCTGGGCTGCTGGAGCCCTGCTCCTTTAAGACCTCTCCCTAGATAGCCTGGTAACTTGTGGCTATAAAAGCTGAGCAGAGAGGCTGCTATGTGTGCCAGTATTGGTATGAGAGGGTGACCTGGTTTCTGTTTGGGGAATTGCAGAAGTCTGAAGCAGCCTATGGTAAATAGAAAGAGTTACTGTTCCTCAGAAGTAGAGCTCACAAAGAAAAGTAATGGAAGAACAGGAGTTGTATAGATTTGGGGGAAAGTGGTAGAATAAACAGGTAGTACTAGCTTTGAGTGCTGGGGTGTGTGTTGCCTAGAGCAGGGGTTTCCAACCTTGGCAACTTTAAGACTTGTGGACTTCTGGGAGTTGAAGTCCACAAGTCTTAAAGTTATCAAGGTTGAGGACCCCTGGCCTAGAGGCCTATGGTTGTGTTGGCTTTCTGGAGTTTTGGAGGCCACTGACCTGGGAAATAAATCCTTGGGGAATAAGGTAGTTGTACCAGAAGGCTAGATGTGTTTGTAAAAAGAAAGGGACAGCAACCCTGGTGTGCCTTGCCTATACCTGCCACCTTGATTTGACTAGTTCCAATAGTCATGATGCTCTGGAGCTAAATCCCAGGCCCAATCAGGAAACAGACTCTTCAAATCTTTGCTTCTCTCAGAACTTCCAGTGAACAACCTCTGGGGACAAGTTACTTCTAACTCCTTATCACTGACTCCCATTTTGTGTCTCTCATTGGAAGAGGACAGTTATTTTAGGGTCCTCAATGCTGCAGGTGTCTCATTCTATACAATGGATTTTTTCTTTACCAGCCGATGTAAGGAAAAAATGTATTTTTCCCTCCCACATGGCTCCTTTTAGCTACAGTATGTGATTCTCTATTGAAAGAACTTGCTGGTTATAAATGGAAATAGCTGCCAATAACTTTTCAGGGAAACACCATGACAATCCTGAGATAAATCATCTGTATTATGCAAATATGGAAAATGTGCATAAAGGTAGACATCTCAGGTTATATTTGAATGACTTTTCCTTACACCCCTTATTAGGGAAGTGTGCTGATGACATTTCTTTTCAGCAGACCTTTGTAGAGCTGTGGGAGATAGCTAATAAAATTTTGGAACAGCTTGGCTAAGTGTGGTTACTTGAAAGGACATATAAAGCATTGGATGATAAAATGAAGCAAGCAGTATGTATCGTGAATAATACGATGCAGCCCAAATCCTGGCTTAATGTTTTCAGAACTTTCAGCAAATGCTTTCAAACTTTTCTCCATTTCCTTGAGGACAAAATGAACATGTTTCTTAACATATTTAAAATAGAATAATAGAGTTGAAAGGGACCTTGGAGGCATCTAGTCCAACCCCCAGCTCAAGCAGGAGAGTCTATGCCAGTTTTGGCGAACCTTTTAGAGACCGAGTGCCCAAACTGCAACCCAAAACCCACTTATTTATCGCCGGGTGCCAGATGGGTGTGGCCCATTGGGTGGGCGTGGCTGTGTTGGTCTTGGCAGATTGAGTGGGTGTGGCCAAGGTGGGCATGATCACCTTGATGTTGCTCGTGGGAGGGATGCCTGTGGGGGCCGGGCAGGGTTTGGGGGAGATCCAGGGGATTTCTGGCAAGTGGGGCGGTGGGCAGGAGGCTTGTCCTGCAGGGTGAGGCGAAGCAAGGTGGGGGTGCCATTGTCACAGGGCAAGGTGAGACGAGCCGGGGAGGCTGCTGCCTGACACCATCGGCCCCTGCACACAGAGGCCAGTGAGCGCATGGGTGCTGGGATGCATCTGGTCATGTGGGATCTCAGCGAGTTAGGCGGCTGGTTGAAGAGGGATGGTTGCCATCTCCGAGGCATGGCACGTGTGCCCACTGAAAGAGCTTTGAGTGCCGCCTCTGGCACACTTGCCATAGGTTCACCCCCACTGGTCTATGCCATTTCAGACAACTGATTGCCAGTCTGTTCTGGAAAGCCTCCAGTGATAGGGCACTCACAACTTGTGAAGGCAAGCTGTTCCACTGGTTAGTTGTTCTCACCGTTCGGAAATTTCTCGTTAGTTCTAGGTTGCTTCTCTTCCATCCATTGGTTCTTGTCCTGCCTTCAGATGCTTTGGAAAATAGTTTGCCCCCCTCATCTTTGACTAGGACTAGGAACACACCCTAGAAACATATAGATAATCAAGGAGCCATAAGTAGCCTTTCCCTAAAGAAAGACATCTATATAATTCTTTCATTGGATACAACTTTTGAACTTTACTTTTTAAAAAGCTCTCTCCAGTTACCTACCTTTTCAGATTGTAGCATTTTTCTACGCCATAAAACAAAAGGCATTTTGAGCTGGGAGAAAATGAATACTGGAAAGTGTTAATATTGTGAACTGTGTATATCTGTTTGTCTCATAGTTCTTGATAGATAAAGAGTTTAGGTAACCTCCTTGACACCAAAAGGAAAATTTCTGCTCCAAGTATGTGAGGAAGTTCTTTGGGAAATGGTGCAAAAAACCAATTGATAGGCTGCTATCTTTCCTGTGTTTCCAGGGAAGCTTTTGTTCTATACAATTTAACAAATTTACTTATTTTCCGAACTCCTCCCTTAGCACTTGAGGGAGCAGTTTGGTATATAGTTAGTTCTCGTGTTATAAGAGATTTCCATTGCTAAGCAATATGGTCATAAAGCATGACATCACATGATTGCTTCACTTAGCAACAACAATCCTAGCAGTGATAGCTGCTGTCATATCTCCATGACTATGTGAGTCATTAAGTGGGAAAAGATGGGAGTCCAGGCAAACAAGCCAGTGAGTGAAACCTATTGGGGGGGGGACTCTACAGGCCACAGGAGAGTGAGTCCTGCAGGGGGATGCTAGAGAGCACAGGCGGCCCCAGGGCACATGGACAGCGGCAGCAGGCTAGTCAAATGTGGGCTGATCCCAGGGATATTGGGACAGCCAGAATTTTGAGGACTAGTCCTTAACTCTATTATTTTCACTGCCATCATAATATTGAACAATTCTGAACAAATGAACGGAACCAGTGGTGGCATTCAGCCGGTTCGCACCAGTTCGGCAGAACCGGTAGCTAATTTTTTGTTGCCCAGGCCCAGAATGGACTTTCGGAAGCAGCATCCACGCAGAGAACCTTTGTTGTTTTACATATGTGAATCCCACCAATGAATGTAAGCCATTTGAGCTAATGGCTGCTCCACTCCCTCAACTGCAAATTCTTCCACTCTGCTCTCTCAGACAACACAAGCCATCCTTCAACACACGCTCAGGCGCTTATCCCTGTTTTCCTTTTATAATTGAAAACCAGGTATGGTGCAATGCTCTACAGGCTGCCTTAAAGGGAAGGAAACAAAGGGAAGGAAAGGCTCACACTGGCCCTGCAAAGCTTTGAAAAACTGACTTGAAAATAAGAAGCTTAAATGATGCCTCCTGTGAGCAGATTCATAGAGCCATTCCTGAACATGGATCACTTCTGATGCTGCAATTTCAAGTTAGGAAAGAATGTGAGTGGATGTTTGTACTATTCCTCCAATAGATTTTTGCAAAATTCTAGTGC
>JANHFS010005209.1:16659-32035 GCA_032467975.1 Trimeresurus albolabris | reverse complement strand
TAAAGTGGTATTAATACTTCACGTGATCTTGATTCTATCCCTCTGTTAATGCAGCCTAGCACTGTGTTGGCTTTTTTTGTAAACATGGCAGAATGGGTGTCTAATTCACAGATGGAAAAATTATCTGGATTTCGATGTGAAACTTTGTGTAATTTCACAGCTACTTCTGTGGTTATAAATTTTACCTCCTTGGCTCAATGGAATATATGAGACATGAAATAAATATTTTCACCTATGCAGCACTCCAGTGTTTCACAAGACAGTCCCAGTTTGCAATTAGAACATTCTTCCTTAGAAAGAAGATTGATAAAAAATAAAAACAGATGTCCATATTGACTCAAAGCAATTTTGGCAGCTAGTATATATTTCTGTTCACAAATTCATCATGTGCAAACATCTTTAAGTCCAATCCATTTCCATATTTCTGAATCCTTATGAATTATTAGCAATAATAATCGCACCTTATGAATTATTAGCAATAATAAGAGTTCAGTGTAAAATGTATTGTTCTTTTAAAAGATAGGAAAGATGGGAAAGAAGGAAATGTCAGAAAAAGACCAGAAAAGAGATCTTATTTGGGGAAATAATCTATTAAAGTTGCTCAAAAACAGATGGAGCAGAGTCCCATAATCCTCCTAACCCCAGTGAAGATTTATTTCCTTGTTCTCTAGTGTTGAGAAAAAAAAAGGTTTCACAGAACATAACAGACTTCTGTTTCTCCCTCTCTCTTTGCATTTCTGCCAAATTTGCTAAGAATATTCACTAATCCTCTCAAACAGATTGGTAGAAGTCACGGAGCAATGCCACTTCCATTGCAGGAGCCCCTAATATATGTAACCTAACATGATATGCATGATTTATATTTTCTCTCATGCGAGTCATATTTATACAACTTAGTTATATGCCTATGTCATATTTACGTGACTTAGCTAGAGTCATAATGCTATTAGGAAAGTTCAATCGCTTTTTAATTATTAGTTTTAGTATCCACATTGGATGGTTAGAATCTTAGATTAAATCCAATTTTATAGCGCTAAATCAAAGATTAGTATTCAAGTTTACTACAGATGACTCATTCAAAATTTTTTGGGTAAATTATGTTCATAAGTCTAGCAAATGAAAGAAGCAGAAATTCAGAATACAGATTTACATGAACAATATGATTTATCAAAATTGAGTAGTGTTAGGACTATTTGCTGATTTCATAGTTTAAAATAGGACGGCCTATTTATTTTGAATAATAATATTAAACGCTCCCAATTAGTCTCCCTCTTTCAGAAAACATTAAATGTTACTTCCAGTTTAAAGAATATTTGTGAGGAGAAAAATCCAGTACAGCACTGTGCTGTAGTTTCTGTTCTGTACAAACTTCCATTCCTTCTCAGGAATAATCCTAAGAGAAATTCAACTGCCTTTGTTAGTTTTTGATTAATCAGTTGGGTGAAACAATCACCCTAGAGTTTTCAGGCAGCCAACCAGCTTCAAACTTTAACTTTCAGCTTAACTGAAATCAGAGCAAAATTTATGTGTCTAACTGGAGAAAAGGTCAAGATTAAAACTTACCAAAGCTTATTGCTTTTGCATTAAATATGGGGTTTTACATCCAAACATAATCAGCTTTCCAAATAATTCAATGTCATTTAAAAACAAATGATTCATTTTGAAATGTATGTCACATACATGGCCAAAATAAACAAATTTTACAGTATTTAGATACCTGATTTTATTTTATGTGTTATCTGTCAACTCTGGTTGTGTTTCCATATCCCTAATCTTATTCTGTGAACTAGCTATTGACACCCCCCCCCCCCGGACCAAAGCTGTTTTGGAAGTAAACTCACCTTAACTTTATCTCAAAGCAATGAAAGCAGGGATTTGAAACAGAGTAAGTTTGCCAAGAGCAAATCCTCAAAATGAGAGAAGACCTGGAATTTTGTTGATGAATTCTAGCTGTTTAAAGCTCCTGAAAGAGGCACAAATAATCTTCACGTTACACCAGAGGTCCCCAACCTTTTGAGCACCAGGGACCGGTTCCATGGAGAAAGGTTTTTCCACAGACCGGAAAGTGTGTGGTTTTGTATGCTGCCTGCATCCCATGGATTGGGCTTTGCTTGTTTGTGCGGACCAGTTGCTGGCATGCTGTTGCCCAGTACTGGTCCACGGACCGGGGATTAGGGACCCCTGCACTACACAGAAAAATGTCTTTGAAGCATTCACCAAGTGAAGCAATACTATGATCTCTAAAGGAGTTTCCCTTGACAAACCCCAACCCACCAATAAGCATGTAAACTTTAGTTAGTCAAGCATCTATGTGTTGATTGATAAGAGGAATTTAAATTGAAATTTGACTGTGACAGAGAGGCAAGGGGAACTGTTGTGCAGCAAAAGAATGCGTTTTGGGTAAAGAACTTACGCTTTGGAAAATACTGAATGCTTCCATATTTGTAGAGAAAGTTGCTTGATGAACTCTTCAGCTCTCACTAGTCTCAGGTGAAGTGAAAGGAAAGAAAGAAGTGCTAATTAAGTATATACGTTGTCAGAAATCTTGGGAAAAATGGGGACCCAGCATTTGATCCTTTTACCAACTGCAAGACTGTGAGGGAAAGGAAAACACCTTATAGGGTATGGAACTCCAAGGCATTCACATGAAGCCTGAAAAGGCAATGGTGGCAGGAGTTATGATAGGATTAGCGTACGTCTTCAACTGTTAGTTACAGTTGGTGGCTTTCCCAGACCTGCTTTGCCAAGAAAGAGAGTGATAGGTAAAATAGCCCTGAAAATAAGAGCTACGTCCAGCAAACCTGACATCATAGATATCCTTGTTTTCGCATCTATCAATGATTTTATTTGTACAAACTCTGAAATTCTCTCTATGGGCCTTTCCTTTTCAACTCGGAATGTGCGGCTTTATACATATTTTGCAGGAGATATAAATGACATTTTAAAATTCTGTTGCTGGGAAAACACATTTTTTCCAGCAAAAAATGCGAAACATGGCTAAAATAGAAAATAAAATACAGATGGCAATCAGTTTTCTCAGAGTGAGAAAAACACTTCAAAGATTTATCCTACCAATACTATCTGCCTATCTGTTGCATAGATGTCACAAATTATATACATAGGACTTGCAACAAATCCTCCTATCTTAACATTTGTCTTTGCCAAGTTTCTAAGTAGGTAATTTAGTAATAATTGAACACATCCAGCTTTGAGGCAATTTTCTCAAATATTTCATATTTTACCATCTGTTTTAGGATTCCTCAAGCATACAGACACTTAGTTGTTTTGGCTCAGTTTCAGTTGATATTCTTTAGTAAAGAATATACTAGAAAATGGCAAAATATATAATCCATAATGGAAGATTATGGAAAGTTCAGAAGTAGAATATGAACTTCTGTTCATGTTCCTTTATAATTAAGAGTCATATTCTTCTAAATGAAACGTTATGTTTATGTCTTATTACATGTGGTGGCAATATCTGAATTTGCACTGCATTTTTAAAATCCATATCCTATGTGGTTAATATTTTCTGCTTTACAGTATCAAATACCCTTTAAATTTTAAGCGTTATTTATTTCATGTTAGACTAGAAAGTTACCATGATACATTGAATAGAAACAGAGTCAATACTATTTTCATAGCCACAAATTGAAGGATAAATACTTGGTTCTTTTCCTTTTAATTGTTGCATAAATATGACATCAAACTTTTCAGAATCTGATATTGTCTTTCAAATATCTGCTATTCCATACCAGAAAAAAGATGGATTGACTTCTGAGGTTTGATGGAGAACAATGGCTATTAATTCATATTTGGAATTTGAAAGATAATTTAAATTTATGAACTCACTAATCTAATTATGGATATAAACTTGATTTCAAGTTATTAATTGTGCCATTTTTTCAAACAACATATTAAACTTGTATGCCACCTAATTCCCAATGACAACTATAATATAGATATCATTATATAATTACATTCCTCATATCTCAGAGAACGGATTATAAACTAAAGGAAAAAAAAGAAATGTATCTTTTTAGAGAGATTTGATTACATTTACAGGGGGAATAGATGAATTAAAAATATGAAGAATCTGCAATATAAATGAGATAGAAACATTAAACTAATAGATGAAGAAGATATAGACAATGTAACACTACTGAATTTAAAAAAGAATTTTGCTTGAGATTAAAAGTAGTTATAGAACAATCTGGCCAAGATAGTAAGAAAAGAATTGCTGAAAGCTTAAAAAAATAGAATGGGACGATGAAGACATGGATGCAGAAGTGGGTCAGGTGTACAGAGTCAATACAAGAAATGGGAAGTTAAATGTACCAATGTATTTGTGCACTTTGTCAGCCAGAGGACAAAAGATCAGGCCTTACGACAATATCTTAATATCAACTTAAAAATGAATACTGCCAGAATACTGTGTAAGAGAAAAGAATACAAAATTGACCTGTTTGATCACGAATAAGAGAATAAATGCTATTATAAAATGCTGCAAACATCCATATTTGGGATCGAACAAACTTTGATTTATGCTGCTTTCAATTCGTGATACAAAATACACACACAAAAAAACAACAACACAGAAGAACCTCTTGATATTGAAGATAAGCTTGAATGGTCATAGAAATAATGTTTGCACATATTAGGAACATTTAACTTATAAAAATAAATACATGTTTAAATTTTTATGCTTAGCAATACTATTTTCTTTCAGTTTATAAGGCACTGAAGATGAGTAGGTCAATATAGGGCTGTCAAACATCACAACTAATGAAAGCATGAAATGACAAAAGACATAGCATGGAAGAATCCTATCTTTTTAAAAAAGATTTTAAAAGGGTAGTAAATGAATTTTTGATCCAGAGAAACATTAGAGGGAAAATATTTTTAAACACAGAGTATAAGACCATACCAGGTGGCCATTGATATATGTTAGTCCATATAGTATTTTTTTTTCCAGTAAATAATCTAGCAAACTGTTACTGTACATTCATTCACTAATCTGACCCTTTTCCTTTGTTCATTTTTAATGCCAACACATAAAAAGGAACCACATGCAGCCAATAACTTTTATTAATTAATAATGCTTATGCATAACCGTAAATATCAAGAAAAGAAATGGGCAACTAGAAAGTGCATATTGGCTCTCCTTCCCTCTCCCCACATAAAAATCCTTCCCTCTGTATTGTGGAATTATATTGTGGGACAAAAAGGTACAAATGTAGCTTCTCTCCCTAGTACGATATTGCCTCATCCTGAAATTATTTGGTGAAGACTGGGAACATTATCCTACTGAGAAAAAGAACACATGAGGATGGATCCTCCTTAGCAATATTCCAGGACAGCAACATGGAAGAATTGGTACAGGCCAATTTAATGATCACGACTCACCACAAGGCAGTGAATATGGCTTGAAAGGAAAAAGGCAGCTCACCCTTGTCCCATTGTAATATCTTTTGATATTCCATTATCACTTCTTGGACCTTCTTCAGGGCAAGATTTCAATCTGTTTGATACAGTATTTACAACTTCTCTGACCCTGACATATTTTGTGTTACAACTGATGTTCTGAATGGAAAGACACTTCATCTGTGCATAATTAAATACATTTAGCCACTTTAACAAGCATCACTGCATTTTGAGCATAGGCATGTGTGTATGTAAGGCTAATTTTATCACTTCTGGACATTCTTACAAGAAGCTTTAAAAGGCGAAAGATTTATACGATCTGAAGAGAAACCAGAGTAAGATAGAAACATATATAATTGTATGTTAGTATATAGAGACACAAATTAGGTATTGTATTGATAGAAAAATATATATGTACGTATATATTATAAAATAAATGACTTACGATCACCAGGAGGATCCAAGTAAGAAAATACTTTAATAAAACCAAGCTTTCATTGGGAGCCCCCAACATCGTCAGGGTTAAAAGCCAGTCATCGGAAACACCTTAAATAAGGTTAGCTAGCGTTTGCGCCCGGCTCCTAGAGCGCGTCATCGGTCCTAACCGGTTAATCTGCACCCTGGTCGTTTCTCTGGCGTCTGCATCTAATTCTCCCCTATCACTCTTTTGAGCACTCTTGCTTGTTCTCACAGTGCTAGTTCTTAACTTTGTTCGGACCCTTTTTCCCTCTTCCTCTTTAATGCTGTTTATCCCCATGCTATCTTTCTCTCTGCTACAGGTTACAGGGTAATTCCATTCCATACCATCGTATGTTCCATAGTGATCCCAAACACCTTCCCCCACTCTTGATTGTATGTCAGTGGTCTCTTCTTGCTCCCCCTCCCCCATCCTCTTTCCCTCTTCTATAGGCACTTCCCCACCTCCTCTTCTTCTCTGTCTAAATCGCTCCTCTTTGTTGGTACAGGCAACATTAGGCTCAAAAGTCTCATCACCAGCTGCTCCAGATCTCCTGCTGGTATGACCGGCCTTCCCCTAGAGGGTGAGGATCTATTAGGGTCTTGTCGGAGAACATACAAGTCCCCCGTCCGATGGGCTCCCCCTCTTACGCTCTCTAGGGAGCACTCAGTTCTTAACGGATACTTATCCGCCTTCAATGTCGGCAGGCTCCTCAGCTGATTGTCAGAGCAAATCCGTTGTCGGTTAGGTATCGAGGGGATGTCCGTGGGCTGTTGGGAGTCATTAGACATCCCGTATGTTTGCCCACGTTGGGGGTTGGACGTAATGTTGTCTCCTTGATCTCGTAAGTGCCGGCCGGATTGTTTGTGGCAAGTGGGGTGGCAGTTCCTGCTCCATTTACTCAATGCCTGCTGTGATGGACAGAGATCAACGTGGCAATTAATTGAGTCCTTGTCTGAGAACCAGGCTTCCTTCAGTAATCGCTCCCCTTTTGTGGCATCACTGGTTATGGCCCGTGTATTGTCAAAATCAAATTGGTAGCCACGTTCCACCATGTGCATCCATACTTGAGAGTGTTGTTCACCCCTTCTTATGGCCAATTTGTGCTCGTGTAAACGGGTTTTTAACCGTTTGGATGTCTCGCCCACATAATTGCTTTAACAGTTCTTACAGTCAATTTTGTAAACTACCGCCGATTTTCCGTGGCGGGGAGTGGGTCCTCGGGGCGCATAACTTTGAAACGCAGCATTTGATTGGGCTTATGGGCCACCTCTATGTTATAGGGGGCAACAGTCTGGCTACTGCCTCAGAAACGCTAATGTAGGGTAAGGAGATGCGTGTCTTCTGTGGTAATGACCCATCCCTCTGTAGATTGTTGCGGGGTTTGGGTATTATACAGTGCTGCTTTATGAATTTTATGGGATATGCATTCTGTTGACAAATACGGAGATGTTCCCTCTCCTCCGTTTTGGATCCAACCGTGCTGCAGTGGGAGTCCACACACTTAAACAAAGCTCTAATGTAGCTAACCTTGTGGGACAACGGGTGGTTACTCCTGTAGTGGAGGATCCTGTCCATATGGGTGGGCTTACAGTAGACTTTCGTGTGTAATGACCCATTTGGCTGGCGGTGGATCAACACATTTAAGAAGGCTAAAAGACCTTGCTTCTCTTCCTCCACCGTGAATCTTATATCAGGATAAATCGAATTGAGTATTCCCACAGTTAGCTACGTGTTGTTTTTTAACAACAGCAAACATGTCGTTCACGTACCGAACCCAAAACTTGGGTTAGTATAGAGTCATTGCCTGGCGCTCTAATTGTTGAAGCACTGCCTCTGCTATGATGCTGGAAATGGGGGAACCCATGGGTGTGCCCTTTACCTGTTCGTATATGCCTCCCTGAAACGTAAAATAGGTTGTCAGGCATACTTCCACTAGTCTCACAAGATCTTCGGCTTGCAGGGAGTCCTGGTAATGATTCCCCTTCTTGTCTGTCAACTGATCTCTCACGACAGAGATGGCTAAATCCTGAGGGATGGAGATGAAGAGTGAGGTAACATCAAAAGATACCATCATCTCATCCTCCTCCACCTTGAGTGTCTTGATCTTACTTAGGAACTCCTCTGCAGACTTAACCGTAGTGGGGCTATCATCCACAAGGTGGCAAATACGGCCGCTAAGCCATTTTGCCAGCCCCACTGTGGGAGTGCCTCTGAACGAACCAATGGGGCGAAGCGGAATGCCTTCCTTGTGAATTTTGGGTAGACCGTAGAACCTGGCAAGTGCCGTATCACACAGACGCACTTTCTTCAGGGTGTCCTCACTCATCTTCTTACTGCGCTTAAATGTATCAAGTAGTTTGTTAACTTTGTTCCTGAGTGTCACTGAGGGATCTTTCCCAATGGTTCTATATGCTGTTTTATCGCTAAGAAGCTCTAGCGCTTTGGTAGTATAAAGTGTCTTATCCATGACCACAGTCACCCTCCCTTTGTCTGTAGGGAGTATAGTGACAGTGTCATCCCTCCTGAGTTGCTCTAGGGCAGTGGTTCTCAACCTTTTTAATGCCGCGACCCCCAACCGGTCGTAAGTCGAGGACTAAACTGGTTGTAAGTCAAGGACTAAACCGGTTGTAAGTCGAGGACTAAACCGGTTGTAAGTCAAGGACTAAACCGGTTGTAAGTCAAGGACTAAACCAGTTGTAAGTCGAGGACTAAACCGAGGACTAAACCAGTTGTAAGTTGAGGACTTTCCCTGCCCGGGAACGCCGTGCATGCGTGGTTCCGCCCCCTGCGCCGGCAGAGGCCTAGCTGGCAAGCGGCAGAGACAGAGCAGGCTGACCACCAGCTGGCCCAGCTCAAGGGAGGTAAGGCACCCGCCGGAAAAGGGGGAAAAAATGGCAGACAGCATTGCTTGGCGACCCCCATGAAATGGTTGATCGACCCCAAATGGGGTTGCAACCCATAGGTTGAGAACCGCTGCTCTAGACTCTCAGAAAGAGTACAGAGAAGAGTTTAGTAGTTTAATGTCGAGTATAATAGAGCATGTACTACTGTTTTAAGAACATATTCTTCCCAAGAAGACAATTGCATAAAAAGTTCCAGTGGGAAAGAAAGGAGATTCAGTTCTAGAAGTACTCACCCAGAGTCTATTTGCTTCCTTTTGGACACAGTTACCCCATTCAGAAGGGTGAGATCCACTTCTCCAATGCCTCCTATTTTCTCCACAAAACATCCTCATGAGCTGGAATGAGCTTAGAGGGAATGACTGGCCCAAAGTCACCTAATTGGCTTTCATGCCTGAGGGAGGCCTAGAATCAATGTCTCCTGCTTTCTAGGTCAGTACCTTCACCACTGTAGCAAATTGGCTCTCTAAAGAAATCAAAGGAAAAATGGACACTCAGTTAGGTGGTCTGGAAGGTACTATGATCATTGATAGCCAAAACCACTGCGAGATCCCAAAAAGCTAGCAAAATCATAACATTTCTGTCAGTCCCATCAAGCCAACCAAGATAGTGCACTACAAAGCCAAACTGAAATGCTTTCTTCATGACAGTCTGCAATTGAGAAACCACTAATATCTCAATCATCTTCCCCAGTGTAGAAGGCTAGAGACTGTCCAATAATTGTCTAGCTTCACAGAATCTAATGAAGGCTTTTTAATAAATGCCTTCTTTAATCAAGGAAAGAACTTGCCCTTCCTCAAAGAGGTATTTATGATATTAATTAAAGTAGCTCTAATAACATCTAACTAGAAGATAATAAGCCAAGCTGGGTCTCAATCCAAAAGACAAGTAGAGGAGCATATTGCTTCAAGCAGCATGTTTCTTTCCTCAGGTGTCACAAATTGAAAATGATTCAATCTAGCCACCATATATGAGTTAACAGACTCTCTCTTGATAGGCTCTTCTCTTCCCATTTCTTGCACTTACACACTTCCTTTTTCTGAACCGTCTTTGCTCCTCAAACCTTCATATTTTTTGGGATTATAAATGTTTTGCTCTTGAGAATTCTAACCTTTGAAGTGTCACAAAGCTAACAAACATTTGGGGTTACATCCCATATTGCAAAAACAATTCATCCAATGCAACTTTTCCTTCTACATTTCTTCCTCTTACATCTCTCTGTTCTGAAGTGTTCCTGAATCAGCCAGAGTTTTGAGGAGACCTGAGACAGAAGTGAATAAATATCTCTAACTTGCAGGTCAGCCATAGTGTGAAGGTTTTCTATCACATATTCAGAACAAAGCATTGTGTGGAAAAACACCACTATAAAACAAATACTTGAGTCTGAAATAAATTTTTCCCAGTGGGGAATAATACTATACTGCTATTTCTGAAGTACTCCTTACTTAAAATAAATTTAAACTTCCTATATTTTTGTTTCCTATTGAGAAATACTAGGGTTACAATTAGCAAGACAGGGAAATATTTATTTAAAATAACATTTAGGTATCAACCTTTCTTTTAATATCTGTTAAGGAAGCTCTGAACAGTGTCAAGTATGTAAAAACAAACTGTTCTTTATTTAATAATATGTACTACATTATATCTGCTCGTATAGTAACAAGCTAGGGAAAAATGAACAAAACAAATTTAAAAAATATCATATTAACATGTAAAGAAATAAATGAATTTAATTTACATTTACAGAAAATAACTTTACCTATCTATGGATATGTATACATGGATATCCACAAAACACAGATAGCATTTTTTTCACATATAAATTAATGAGATAGCACAATAGGACATATAGCATTCTTATAATTAGTGAAGCAATTGCATGTTAAATAATCTATGCTATACTTTGCATTAAAAATCTATTTGGTAAAGATGAGAAAGAATTGATAGTAACATGTTGTTTAAATAATAAACACCAGGCTTATGTTTCACTTCCTAATTTGAAGAGGGGTTGTTTTAACATTTAATATTTAGTATGATATTTTCACAGATTATGGTTTATGGCAAAATGTCTTATAGGATCTTGTTATTAGGACTGCTCAAATATTCCATTGCCTCAGTTTCCCTGAAGAATTTTCCTCCTTTAAAAATAGGGAACAATTTTGTGTCTTTTTTGGGGGGGGGAGTTTCTCCAAAAGTTTGGGAGGTAATTACCATTTGTTGTGCATATTCATTTTAAGGTTCCTTCTTCTTTTTTTTTTTTAAAAAAACCAACTGGATTCCAGATGGGATTCACAGTGCTGACGGTCACCTTTAAGGCCCTTCATGGTTCTGGATTATCTAAAGGAGCACCTTTTCTCATATCTACCTGCCCATCCAACCATATGAAACAGAGTTAATTGCCTCCAAGCTCCATCTCTCCAAAAATGCCATTTGTCAGGATCTAAGAGACAGGCATTTTCAACTGCTGTCCCATGCTTAGAAATTCCTTGGCAATCCAGTCCAAGAAATCTTTCCTTTCTTGAGTTTGAAGAGAAGCTAAGACTTGATTTGTCCATCTAGCTTGGAGTATGGCATGTTTAAAGGGTTGGGATGTATTGATGGACAGATGACTTTGTATTTTTTTATCCATTACAATGCTTTTGAGATTTTTATAATACTTATTTTTGGGATGGGTTTATTTTTAATGAGATTTTTTTTAAAACATGATTTTTCTCTTATTGTTAGCCACCAGAACCTTTGGGAATGAAGAGCATACAGATATTCCATGTAAATAAATAAATAAATAAGTATAGTAAAATAAATATAGCAAAACATCAGTACCGGCTATACAGTATATACTACAGAGATATAAAAGAGATAGAGATAGAGGTTAACAATGTGACAAAGAGGCCCCCAAATTAAGCATCTCGTTCTGATAGTTTTGTGAATCCATATCAAAGATCAATATGAGTTGCAAGGTATGAATTACAAGAGAAAAGCAATATTCAGTGGAAAAAACAAAAAAAAAAACAAATGGTGTGCTGAGTTATCATGGAAGCAATATATCACAGCTGAGGATATATCAATACTGCACATCCATACATACCATATTGATTTTTCTTTCCTTTTCCTTAGAAACTCAACCAATATATCATGGCTGATTATATAGTGATAAAATATTCAGTACTGCCATTATTTCAGTACAGTATTTTTTTTTCTTCTCCTTTGTTTTCAGCCTGCAAGCCATGATCTTGCCAGTTACTTCCACTCCTAAGTTGAAACTTTGTTTTCGGTTGCATGAGTATAACTAAGTTTCTTTTTTCCTGCATTTTCAAGGAAACAAGAGGGTAAAAGTTTCGGAAGTTAAGACAAAAGGAATGACATTTGGAACCACACATTCTGGTGTGTAGAATATATTATGTTGTTCATAGTGATGAAGGGAGTCTAAAACGCCTCTTTTCATCAGTGTTCTTAATAAAATCAGTAAAAAGGCTTCTACCATAGGCTTTGAAAAGAGGTCCATGTATGTTTATGGGAAGCAATGCATTTTAGGGAGTAGAAAACAAGGAAGAAGAAAGAATAGTAGTGTTGAAGAAAAAGTCTTCATCAGGGTCCAATCCAAGCCGGGAATAAACAACATGGTGACTGCTTTAGAAAGAAGGTGGTAGTTTATTGAAGAGGAGAGCCAGACAGAAAGTTGGCTCTAGAAAAAGAAAGAGCGAGCACATGTAGTAGGGTGTGGGTTTTTATACCCTCTTGGGCTTTTGTTTGGAGTTGTTTTCTGTTCTTGTTTGAGGCTTTGCATTTCCTGTGTCATGTACTTTGACCTGACCTGAGTGTGCCTCTTTGGCATCTGTGGGTTAATCCTCTTATGTCCTGTCTTAGAGTTTGGGTGGGGTATATAGATTTTAGGTATCTTTGTCTTCCTACCTTCCTGAATGGATTATTTATTCTTGTATTCAGAGAGATAGGATGAGGGCAAGCATGACTACCCATCCCCAATGTTTAGTTTGTTGCTGGGATGAATTAAGAATCATATTTTAAAAAACTGTTTTGTAAAACTGATGCCAAGATGAAAAGTTGAATTATTTATTTATTTAATAAATTTATATGCTGCCCATCTTGCTCTCCAAAGTGACCTTTGTACTCTGCTTTTCTTACAGAGACTCACATTTTTTAATTATGAAGAAAAAAGGTGATACCTATTATGGCACTTTCGTGTCATATATTTAGTTTGGAGTTCCTTCTAAGAATCGTCAAATCTATCACTTTCCTTCTTTGTTCTATATTTGATTTCTTTTTCACTCTCCATGTTTTTCCATTCCCTTTTAAGATTAAATAAATGGTATAATATATTGTTACCGATGGTGGATTGAGCAAAACTGACACTGATGCAGAACAAAAATGATTGGTTCAGAAATCTATATTTTCACTAATCCATCTGGTGCGCTGTACCCATAAGCACCATAAAATACAAATAGTGCTGGCTGTTATCCAGTGTTGTGTTTCTAAATGTGCTTCTTCCCATATCCAACAGGCTATATTTGAGTTTCACAACAAAGAACATGGCAAAAAGGATAGCAAGCAAGACATAATCTCAACTACAGAGTTAACAGCACCACAAAAAGATATCTAACAGCAGGTCCTGGATGAACGTTGGCCATTTTGAAAGCATAACCAACAAGCCTAGAAGCCAATGCCTATGTGAACAAATATAAAAATATTCTCTAGAATTCATCCTCAGATAACCAAATTTTGTATTAGCTACAACTGCTAAACTGCCTGCAAGAATGATCCCAAAAAATGTAGAGTCTTGATGGATTAAGGGCTTGCTTTTAATTCTTAATACTAATAGTATTTTAATACAGATAGTATTTGACTTAAGACCACAACGGAGTCCAAAATTTTGATTGTTAACTGAGTTTTGCCCCGCTTTATGACCTTTCTTGCCTCAGTTGTTAAGTGAATTACTGCAGTTGATAAGTTAGTAACCCGGTTGTTAAGCGAATCTAGCTTCCCCATTGATTTTGCTTGTTAGAAGGACACAAAAGGGGATCACATTATATAACATGGGACATAGCAAAGTCATAAATATGAACCAGTTGCCAAGCATCTGAATTTTGATCACATGATCATGGGGATACTGCAAAGGTGCTAACTGAAAAACGGTCATAAGTTACTTTTTTTCAGTGTTGTAACTTTTCACTAAACAAACTATTGTAACTTGACAACTACATGTATTTTCATTAATGGCCATGCAGATGAATTTTGGAATCTCCAGACTGATCCCCTCAGAAAAATGCAATTTTGTTTATTATTAAAAAAAAAACCAAAAAAAACCAAAATCCTATTAATATACAGGTGAGATTCCTATCAATAGTTTAAGTGATACAGATCATAGTGAACATTTAGATATAGTTCAAAATCTCAGCAATATGAAAAGATCCATTTACAAGGTTTAGCCAGATTTATTGTGCACCTGGAACTGATTTCCATTCTAAAAAGTGCCTAAGGTAGGTGAAATGAATTATGGTCCTGTTTTGGGAGATCAAACTCTAAAGCAGAAGTCTCCAACACCTGGTCTGTGGACCAGCATCGGTCCAAGGTATGCCAGAAATCAGGCCATGAAAACAAGGAAAGCCTCATCTGTGGGATGCAGGAAACAAGCAAAACCACACCCCCTCTTTCCCCACGGAACCAGTCGCTGGTGCCCAAAAGGTTGGGGGCACCTGCTCTAAAGCACTGTTATGATAAGTTGACATTCTTCGATCTCTATGTCTGGGCCGTATCTGCAGTTAGCCCATAACTATGATCTACCTTGTCCTGCATAGTATGACTTTTCCTGAATAGAGTTAGTGAACTTCTTTCTCATACAAATACATTTCAGACAAACTACCTAGATAAAAAATTGCCAGATGACCTTCAGAAATAACTTCCACAATGCTAGTCAGCGGATATAAATTGGGCTACATCTTTGCAATCTTGGTAAGTTTGTCTAAGTAACTGTTATTGACACAAATAAAATTTATATCTGAAGTGTCTGATGTTATAATTGAGTTGCAAGGCAGGCACTTGTGCTTGAGAGTAACATCTTGAGATTCAATGAGTTAGGTTGAATTGCTTTTTTTTTTTAGAAATTATACTAAGAACATTTATTTTCCTTTACTACATTAAAAATGAGTATGATGAATGTAACTTGTAAAGCTAGAAAAAAGCCATCTTGAATTTGAATGATAGCATCTAGAAATATGGTTATTTCATATAAATGGTCTCTAGATAGGTAATTTCTATGCTCCTATGAACAAAAGCGGTCTTAAAGGGGTGCATTATCAACCACCACTTCTTTATCAATAAAGGAAAATATATCATAACTTCTATTCTTGCCCATATTCCTTTCCAACCCTTAAAATTAGTAATGTGGCATCTGTAAGCAGGATCACATAAACATTAAGATTTTAACATGAACAATATGGCTGGTGGGACATTATTATCCAGATGCAGAAAATTAAAACTATGATTCAAATCATTCAAACCAAATCAATCATCAAGTTTGTTTTCAGAAGCAGCCATCTTTTTAAAATATACATTATTCTGTATATCTCAGATGGTTAGTTAC
>JANHFS010005208.1:48728-61339 GCA_032467975.1 Trimeresurus albolabris | reverse complement strand
TCTAAGTCATAAAAGGGCCAAGGTTGAAGACCCTTGCCCTCGAGTAACATGGCAGAGATAACTAATTCACTGAAGACATGTGAAAAGGGACTACCAAGCTCATCACTACATGCCTCAGCAATTGGTTTTTTTTAATGCACTGTCCCAATGACATTGTCTTTGTCTCAGTCCCAACCCATAGCAGTTTAAAATTATTTTTTCCTGTTCTCATGTTTGTGGATATGATCTGTCAAGTTTTATTCCTAATCTCCTTGCTGTTGCCATCAGGAGTCAGATTTGTCCAGCTCGTATGGGCCAGTTTAGGCTGCTGTTAGCATGCACTCTTCTCTCCAGTCTCTGGGAAATACACAATAATGTCTGCAGGAGATGGACAGTTATGATGTGAGCCCTACACCTTTTGAATGTGTGTCTCAGCTTACAATGTGATACACCATCTTGTTGATATTGATCCTTCCTGTGGATGCCATTAGAAGTGTCTGACATGGCCATTTTTACTTGGGCTACAGAATCATTTGCCTATATAATGACCATTGCCTTAGTAAGATTATAAGTTGGTTGCTTCTAAGCAGGTTTATGAAACAATGGGTATACCACAAATGAAGAAGTGAACAAGAAGAGGTGTTAGATGTTTCTCATTCTTCCTGTATTCCCATATTCTGGATGAGAACTAAAGCAAATTAGAACCAGGGTGAAGTTGCTGTTTGTTTTTGCTTGCTTGCTCTTCTCAATGGTATCACCGAATGGCTACATCGAAGTACCTCCCCCCAATTCTTTAGACAGCAAAAAGAATGTCAAACATAAAAATTACTACCTGCTTTGCCAAACCATACTGTGCTATGGTAACAGGTGCAGCAACTGGTGCTATCCTGTTTTTTGGACAAGTTAATGAAAGTGATTGCTGGATTCTCTTTGAACGTCATCTGTTGAAGGGAAATCAGCCACTAATAACTCTTTGTTACGTGGACTGGAATGGGACTTAATAAGTGTAGGTAGGTGCTTGTAATGGTGTGTACTCAATTGTTGTGATTTTCAAGTCAACAGTTTCTTACCGATCAAATGTTCTTCTGAACTAACACCAACCATTTCTAAAATGGTTGACAAACTGCAAGCATAAAAGAAGAACATGGGGTTAAATAGGGACCATAACAATGAGCTCCATTTTCAGCTTGAACTGCAAGGAAGTACATAGTTCACAGTGAGTTGGATTCTGTCTTTGTGGCTCATAGCCTCTGGTCAAAGACATCAAGCATGTGTGTGTTTGTGTGCAAAATAATCAATTGTATGGATGTCTCTGCAGTGGTTCCTTTACCATTCATTTGTTTGAAATGTTTTTCTTTGGCTATTTGAAGGCTAAGTGGAAGTTATTAGGAATAAGTGATGGTAATTTATTGGTATAAGTGGTCCTTTCTTATATAACAGAATCTGACAATTTTATGATCTCTTCTAGCAACCCTTCTCTTAGTACTTGCATTCAGCATCTAGTTCTACCGTATTAAATAAGTTTTTTTGGCTATCTGGATTCAGTTAGTAACCTTGGATTCTAGCAAAGAGAGTGACAGACAACATCATGCAAACTGAAATCAGTTCATTATTGATATGGAATGTAGGAAGTGATATCAAAAAACATAATATAATTTTTATACTTCCATTTTCTTAACATTTTTCATTGTATTACTGAGAAATTTTATTATTTGATTTCAAAGATTCAAAATCATGTAAGGATACTGACATTTGATAGCTATGAAAAATATCACCCACAGGACTGCTCCATCTGAGCTGACAATTTCACACAACCACTAGAAGGCACCAAACCTATCTCTTTGCTGCCATTTTGTGGTAATCTGGAATTTTATGGCCCATATTGAATAGCTGTAGCCTTCACTTATTCTCATGATGATTAGAATGCTTCCTTGGTTTTCTTACAAGGAATAATCACTACTCACCTTATTTGACTTAGGCCTGGAGGGAGACGGGGTCTTGAAGGGCATGATTTTTTCAAATTCCCTGGAGCCAGTTTGGGCAGAGTACAACCTTTATGTCATCCTCACCTAAACATGTAGAACAGGTACGATTGATATGGCATACCACTGGTAATGATCACTTTAAATGTCCACATTTTGTGAGGTAAGATAAGAAAAGAGAAATTAGTAGCAAAACAAAGAGTGAAATAATTCTGTAGTTGCTCTGTTGTAGGGCTCTGTAGTAGGCTAATGAGTCAGTTTGGTAAAGTATCCAGCTAGAAACCAGGAGACTGTGAGTCCTAATTGCATTTTAGGCATGAAACCAGCTAGGTGACTTTGGGCCAGTCAATTTTTCTCAGCCCAACCTACCTCATAGGATTTGTGTGGGGAAAATAGGAGGAGAAAGGAGTAGTCAGTATGCTCGCTCTTTTGAGTTATTTGTACAAATAATAAAAGTAGAATATACGTACATACAAACATACTTCAAGGAAAGATAAACGACAATTGAATTTGTGGATACAGTTTTCCTATTTGGAGAAAAAAAATCCTCTCTGTTTTATTTCCTTAGATTAGGACTTCAGATTAAAGACATCTGTAATTTAGATCTTACTTTGTAGTTTTCAGGGTAAGCACAGTTACAAAGAATGCATTTTCATGCATTCTGGGAATTTGATTCAAAAGATGATATATTAAAGACATACAGTATTTCTTACCCTTCTTGTTTGAAAAAAATTGTAGATTTTTACAGAGTATGCTTGAAAAGTTAAAGATTCCCAAAGGGACAGACTCCTTTCAACTGCTCCATATTAGGCATATTCAGTAATTTGTTCTTGTAACTGTTGCTGCTGCTAAAATATAAGAAATAAATTAATCAACAGTTTATCTTGATGATCTACTAAAAGATTCCCAAGACAGTTATCATATTTTTAGCAATTTTATTAATGTTTTGCTAAATCCCATAATTACCTTAAAATGACCACAGGTGACTATTTTAGTCTTAACCCTCCCCCCACTATTTATTAGTTATGCATTATGTTGTTGATATCTAGCTGAAATTAAATCCAAATGAGCTTAAATACTGTATTGTGAACAATAACTGATTTCATTAAATTCATAATAAAATGACTGTTAAATAAATTCAAATTAAAATAAATTTTTAATTGAGATAATATGCAATTCTCTGTAGAAAAGTATTTCAAAATGCTTCATTTCAGATTTAAATTGAATCTGTATATGTTTCTGGATTGCTTAGATCACAGAGATGCAAAATATGATTCTAGATGTCTAACAAAATGCACCCTGTTATCAAATATACTGAATCATTAAATAAACTATACTGTGACTGTTCAATTACTTGAATATGTATTTGTAATTCAGAAAAAGTGAAAGAATAAGGCATGCAGTGCATTTTATAGAAAAACATCCTTATCATTTTGGAATGGATATTTCTTTCCAATACTACTAGTTTAACACAAAAGTACTATGATAGCTTTAAAGCAAATACTATTTATTATTTATTTATGTTCGAATAATATTTTATGCATCCTTCAGATGTGAATGTCCAAAGCTCCTAGTTTTATTTAAAAGATAATAATAAATGATGAAATATCAAAAGAACATATTAAAATAGAAAATTAATTTCAGCAGAAAAAAGCATCAATTTGATAACCGCCAGAAAGTCAACAATTTAAAACATTGGAAACAAGCCAAAAGAGATACAATTAAAAGTTCTCTGCTACAGGAAAAGTTTTCAAAAATTAGCAAACCAAATATGAAGAGGGAGATAAGCTTACTTCAAGGCTCAAGAAGTTTCTTTTTTTGTATTTTCAATTTTTCTCAAAGTATTAAACAATAGCATGTAAAAACTAGCTTAAAATAATTTATAAGATGATTCAACTAGAAGGATGTGTACTTTTGACCATTTAGGGCACAGGTGTCAAACTCAATTGCATCACATGACATATTGTGCCTTTTTTTGCCTTTAGGGAGTAAGGTGGGCATGGCCTGTGTGTGAGACGCATCTGGCCTGTGGGCCATCAGTTTGACATCCCTGATTTAGGGTATAAAAACAATCTACATTTTGACTTCTGGTTTTGACATTGCAGCGATGCAGACGTAGGAAGACGGGGCTCCATCTTTCGTGTTTGGTTTCGCCCTGCTGGTGGACCCTGGCAAGGATCTAAAGTCGCCCCGTAGAGGCAGCAAGCAAGGAGGGGACTCTCATTGATTGTGGGGTGGGGGTAGCAGCCCTCCCGTTTGATCTGAGGAAGCCTTCCAAACCGGCAGGAGAAAGACTGGCTGCTGACAATGGAAGTCAACAAGCACTACCAAGCAACTTTATAGCAATGTGGATGAAACTGGGTGAGACCTGATCCTTTCTTTATGATTTTAAGACCTCTTCCTGAAAATATACCCAAAGCACTCCCCCCCCAATGAAAGAGGGAAAGGGAATTTCCACCCCACTCCTTCATAAAAGAAAAGTGGCAAATTAATACTTGGGGACACTGGCAACCTATAAGACTTATCTGGAATTAAAATATACTTACAGCTTGAAAATTTGGGGACCAAAACTGTTTTTAAAACCTTTTTATTTATTTATTTTAAGAAAAAGACTTGAAAAGTTTAACAATATAAGTTTTGGATCTAAAAACTGGAAAGTGACGTTGATGACATCTAGCGGTGAATTATGGCACTAAAAGAAACCTGGCTTGAAGCCTGGAATTAGATACGATTTTGGCTGGGCTTGGAACTATTTTATTATTGAGAATTACAGCTGAGAAAAAAGGAACAGGCTTGGGGGCTACTTATCTATGTGGCAGAGAGAATAAACATTTTAAATTTGGCCTGTCTTGAATTTTGAACATAAATACTGACGTTCAGAACTGCATTGTGGATTTTTTTTTGTAGAAGAAATATATGGAACACTTTGGATTATAAATCTTGATTGTTAAAGAACTCTCAAAGATTCTTCTTTCTCCCTGGACAGAAAGGATATGTTTTTTATTGGACAGAAAAACTTGAACTTTGCTTATATCTGCTTAGAGGAGATTCAGGAACGAACAATCAGGTGGATAATCTATAAAGGCTACTTATTTTAAAAAAGGATGTTTTATATTCAGCGTTAAATAGTAAAACATCTTTAACATCTGTTCCCAGCAGCCTTAACTTGCCATATCATCAAGAAAATACTGATGAAACACAGAAAGAAAGTCCATGCTGAAATTAATACAAAAAACAATTATTCTAGCTTGTGAGGTTACTAATAACACAAAGGAGATAAAAGAACAATTTTCTAATTCAAATCTACTAACTTAGAAGACAACTACAGAGAAGGAACCAGCAACCCAGAAAATAGAAGGAAAACTAGAGAATGCTGACACAAACATTGATGATCTAAAGGAAGAAACTAATGACCAGACTCAGATAAATGAAAACTCAGAAGACACAACAATAATATTGGAAATGGAAAAGACATTTTATAAACCAACATCAGAACATACTGGATGACAAGGAAGGAGAGCTGATGGAATGGAAGATAAAGTCATGAACAGAACTGTGGGGAACTGGAGAAGGAGGGAGGTGGTTTAATGAATATCAACAGGCTAGCTTTTCCAAAAACACTTTAACCAAATTGTTTCTGTTGTTTCAAATAATATATACAAAAATAGAGGAAGAATTATTTGATGATCCAAAAGCACTGACTAAGAAAATTAGTTGGCAAAGAAAGAAAGCCTAGAGTAATATTGAAGGAAACAGAAGATTTGATCTATTAGAGGGGATGCTATATTATTAATTAGAGGTTTGAATATGGTTAAGAATAGACTGTTAGAAATAGAAGTATTATTATAACTAGATAGGATTTGTAATCAGAATATTATATCTTGGTATGAAAAGGGAAATAAGAATATGTTAAGAACTTTGAATAAGGGATGCTTTTGGTTGCCCAAATATAACTTGTTTTGAAATTATAAATGATTGGGATATTTTGAAGATGGATGGGAAATTAAAATTTAAAAAAGTGAAAATAGGATATGGATTAAATAAGTGGAAATTGGGTGCAAACGCAATTAAGATAAGCTTTAACTAGCAAAGATATTTTAAACTGATATTATTGATATTATTAGAAAAATGTAACAAATATTGATATGCAATTGTATATTTACTAACAATAAGAATTATATTTGCTTAGTGTGGAAAAATGGTTATTATCAGAACAAGAGAGGATGTATTGGCGGGTATAATAGTTGGAAGAAACTTAGTTGGAAGAAACTTATATGTACCATAGAATCACTAATGGACTCACTAATGGACTCAGTCATCACATTGTCTATTGAGCGCTTGTTTGTGAAAATAGAAAATTAATAAAACATTTATAAAAAAATTCAAATATTAGTAAATAACCCATAAAACAGTTCAGCTACGTCACAATTCTAATTATTGATAAATATATGAGATTGTTATATATTCATGGACATCCTTTCAATTGGGTAACTATTGCCTCTTTGTAGAAGAGAACTTCAAAAAATAATTTAATCCTTTTGGAACAAGAAGCAGGGAGAGTTGTTTTGATTAATTATAAATTATACTTTAATTATTTAAATAATTGAATTATAAGTATTTATGTTTCAAGCCTCAGTTGAGGGATGTATGTTTTTACTTTTTACAACACAGGAAAAGTATTTAAGGCTCTCCACACCCAGAATTCATAAGAATCCTGGTCTGAAGGCCAAAACAAACAAAACATTAAATACATTGATTGTCCAAACAGCAATAATGAGTTGGTTGCCCAGAACCGTCTGTTTATGTGTGTCATTTAATGTCATGAAATGACTGTTTTGCCATGGATAAGTTAAATATACTGTAGCCGATGTGGTTCCATCTGCAAATTTATTTACACAGAAGGAAAGGGCTTTAAAATTTATTTTAAAGTTTGGTTGAATTTCAAAGAGTGTTAAGTCCTGTTCTTTCCTCAGTGGTTTTATTTCTCTACAAGAGGTTTACTAGCAATTTAACACTGTGGATTATAATGAGAGACCAAATCATATCAACAGTTCATGCTTTATGTATTCACATCAGCATTTCTTCACTGGGAAACCTAATTATACATATGTACAGATGGCATCCATCTTGGGATCATTATTCTTAAGAATGTGATGATACAAGCATTTTCCATCTAAGTATGGAAAGCATATCTGCTTTTTCCTGTTATCAATCCTGGGGATATGGGAAGCAGGGGTGGGCTAAAAAGGTATCAGCATCATGGCAATTGGGAGAAGCTTAAATCTAGTGGTTTTGGCAGAGATTGTTCCATTTCAATTTCAACAGCATTATTTTTTGGGGTCTCATTTATTTATCATAGCCATAGCAACAGTTTCTTTGATAAATCTAAGTGATTTACATGGTAATTATCCCTCATTTTATCCCCATAGTAACCTTGAGAGGGAAAGTGAACTGAGAGAAAATGGGATTGGCCCAAAGTCAACCAGTGAGTTCCATGGTTGAAGAGAGCTTAACCTGAGTCTCCCTGGTCTAAATAACATAATTGCTGTGCCATTTTGCAATGAGAAATGAGATTGGTTTTTAGCTAAGTTATACTCTCAAGCACATAGATAAGACCAGTCACCTAGTTTTGCACCTAATAATTAGCGTATGTTCTCCCGTTTGCCATCTTAAAGACCGGGAAGGTGCTATGGAGAGAGAAGTTTCCATAATAGTTTAGAATAGGTTCAGGCCATATTTTTGCACCAAGCAGTTGTCTACTTTTTCCCGGTCACTGCACGGCACAGAGGACATGCCAAGGATGTAGAATGGCCCAGCTGCAACCTGAGTCTGCTTTTTGGAAAACTAGGGTTTTATTTTAATAAAATAAGTGTCCAAAGTTTATCATAGCTTTAGTACTCCCATTTGACTGGTTATGTCTCTGGAAACAGTCAAGACTTCTATTGCCATAATTTGTTGCCAGATTTTAAGAATGGAGTGTTGGTGAACTCCATGGATTACAAGAAAAAAGCTGGAAAATTTGACACATGCAAGAATCAATGTTCTACTCAAAATTAACCTTCTTATATAATTAATCATTGTCTATAGGTCTTTGGGGGGTGGGGTCGGATAGGTCTAAAATCATTCACTGCATAGAGTTACAATTAATCAGAATTTAATGAGATATTAAATTAGTTGCTATCAAAGACCAATATCATTTTTTCCCCTCCTCTGCTTTGCTGCTGTGTGGTGGCTAATCTGAAGTAAGTTCAGTCACCAGAATATAGTGCAGTGCATTGGGGTGAGCCTGCAAACGCTGCCTCGTTTTATCCTTTTGGAGCTGATGACTGGAGGAGATATGAAGAGCTTCCTACGGCAGAATCGGCCTCGGGAGGTGAGTCAGTTCTTCCTTTTCCCAACCTTCCCCCACTCTGGCATCCAATGAGCTGTTGAAACAGGATTTATTTTCACACTATTGCACAGCTTGAATAAAGTAGCTGCCATATAGGCAGCTTTAGTGACTGTCTTGTTTAGTGATCATTTGCAGTTGTGATGGTGGTGAAAAAGTAACTCTATGACCAATCTTCACATTTTTACACTTCATAGGTCTGTGAAGCAAAAGAAAGCTGATGTAAGACGATAAGCATAGTCATGGTTTCACTTAGTGACAGTTTCATTTAACAATGAAGTTGCCAGTTCCAGTTGCGGTTGTTTAACAAGTACTGCCTGTACTTGTGGATAAGCCAAGAATTTTAGTTACCAGAATACACCCCAATAAAGGAGAATATTTGTAGCTCCGGGTTGAAATGAGGGGTCCCTGGTGCTCTCTGAGCTTGGTTGTTTTCTTGCAGATGTTTCATTACCCAAATGAGGCAACAGCCTCAGTACTAGACCACTGCATTGACTAGCACTGATGATGTTACCCAGTTTGGATAATGAAATGTCTGCAAGAAAAGAGCACCAGGAATCCCTCAGAATTCACCCCCAACATTGAGTTCATTTTAGCCACAGATGGGATTATCTGCAAGTATGTAAGGCATTTTATACAGTACATGTATTATAAAGACCTGGTTGAGTTTGGAAGTATGGGTTGCCCTTTCTGACCAGGTTTCAAGTGTGGCCAGGCAAACTGAGATTTCAGGGCAGGGATTAAGAAGGTACTTCAGTTTTACATTTGTCTTTTTATTTATTTTTTGTGAAATTTATTAGCCACCTATCTTGGGGCACAGTAATTCTTGCATCCTTCACCCTCTTAGGTATAAAGATTAATATACTGTTCTCTGTTGTTTTAAAAATAAAAGATTTTATATAGATAGTAAGAACTACATTCAAAGAAAGAAGAAAGAAAAACATTAGAAAAGTAAATGTGAGAAAAATAATAGAATAGAAAAGGTAGAAAAAAGAAAAAGAATATAAAAACCAGGAAACATGAAGTATATATATATATGTGTGTGTGTGTGGCTTCCTATCCTCCTTGGCAGTTATACATACAACTCTAATCAAACCATTTTGTCCAACATTTCCTCGTAATTCTCTTCTCTCTATAACCTATTTTTTTTCTAATCATCAAGAAGATTGTCATGTTGTTCTAAAATTATCTCTTGCCACAGGTTGGCATGCCGCACAAGCCTAACTGACTTTCTACATGCATAACAAAGTTTGTGGGATTGGCATTAGACGCTCTGAGCCAAAAAAGAAAAACTTCAAAAGTCACATTTCCCTCTTACTTGAAACACACACACCAGGATATGGTGTATAATAAGCACGTAGTGCTTCAGAAAAATAACAGAAGAGATGTTTATTTTTTTTCTGAAAGCACCATCTTTCTTGGCTTGAACTGGCAGGGCAGAAGGCCTAGTGAGAAGGGAGTGAGAGAGACCGATTTTCCACTTTCAATTTGGTTCTGTTCCCTCTATTTTTATTTGTTCCTTCAATTGGGAGAGAAACAAGCTAAGCTTCCATCTGAAAGGGATATCAATTCTGAGCTGAAATAGATCACTGTACCTGACATTTCTAAGCAAGGTCAATATTTCCCTGTCTCTTTTCAATTTCTGAAGCAGAAGAGGTTGACACTTCAAACAGGTCCTGGGCACAATTAAACAGTGTAAATAGTTCTTTATCCACTTCCATCTTGATTGGCAAGTGGTCCTCATTTAGTGACCACAACTGGGACTGGCAACTCAGTCATTAAACAAAGGCGGTAGCTAAAGTGAAACTGCAATTGTGCTTAGGATCTTACTTGAACTTACTTTTGCTTTAAATTTATGAATTCAAGGATTGGTTGTGAAATTAACTTGTTCAATGATCATTGTAACTGTGAATGGTTGCTGAATGAGGCAGTTGCCAAACGAGGACTATCTGAATTTAATTTTCTTTGCCTCCCTCTTTCTCTCTCACAATGGCACGCCATACAGAATCAGCCATCTGCTTTAACGATGCTGGACTTGCTCAATATTGCCAGGGACATTGCTTGCGGTTGCAAATATCTTGAAGAGAACCACTTCATTCACCGGTAAGTAAAGTTCTTTCACATAATGATTAAGACTTGCTTTTTCCTTTGTTGGGTTCCCATGGATATCTTTTTTTAAAAAAAAATCAGTGGTCCTGCATAAGGTTACATTGCCCAAGTTGTATCACTTGAAAAAAAATATCTTTTGCTTCCAATTTCTTATGACAGAACTATGGAAACTTGTGATTAGAGCATTTGCTGATTGTGCTGCTATTGTGCTGTTTCACTCAGGAGTTCCTTCATTAGTAATCGCCCAATGCCTTCCTACACTTCATCTGTGGGTTTTTTGTTTTTTTTTACACAAGCATCCAGAAGGACAATAAGATGGAATAGCTGTTTACTGTGTACTAATATTGGGATGAGTACTTTTAGAGGCATCCAAAGTGTTTCTGGCAGATCTGCTTCAAAACAGATAAAACTTTGTTCCATGGAACAAGTTATGACTTGAAGAATCATGACTTTCTAAAAATCTCAAGCAGAATTCTCATTGAAACTAACAGCAGCTACCACATAAGTAGTATGTAGCCTTACTTGGTGCTATTTCAAGTAACTTATGTGATCTATATTTCTTTATTTACTGTCGCAGAGCAATATTTAAAAAATATAATATTACAACATATCTAATATAAAATAATGATGTAAGGTAAATTATACAAAATAATAAACTAAAACTTATGTCAAAAAGCCAAATGCAGTTTTTATACTACCTTATACTAACTTCAATCTTCCAGTTTCCACTAGATGGCAGTGTTGCCTCAGAAGACCAAGTTGACATTTCTCCCTTCCACATCTCTGTTTCCAAAAAAGGCTAAGCAGAATTGGATTTAGTACAAGGCAAACCACTTTCATATTATTGCTGAGAAAATTCAGAAGTGATATGGAAGGGAAGTGTTTTAATGTGACATCTGAAGGAAATTACTAGCTATCAGCAATGTACAAAGTGTGAGCCACATCTCAGTAACGCAACTATAAAGAGGTTGTTTATAAATATGATAAAGATACTAATACTGAATTGACCACACTCCTATATTTGGAGATGACAGATTTTTGCAATGTGGGGCCTTATAGAAGATTTTAGCCTCCCCAAACTTACAACTAGCAAGGCATGTTTAGAAATATTGTTAGACTATACTTGGTGTCCTTTTTCAGTGTTCTCTATGTTGGATGGGGCTGACACGTGTTGGAATTTCATGGTATCTGGAGGAATACTCATCTCTGCTTTAAATTATAAAATCCGTATTAGCCATGTATTGGCTGATTTCTCACAGGATGGCAAAGAAGGACCAAGCTTTTCTCTCCATTACCTGAGGCATCTGTCATAAGCAGGGGGTCAGACTTGTAATGAAACGAAGCAATTTCATATAAATCCTGTTTTCCTTCCTTCCAATTTCCTTTGCAATATAGCTTTAGAAAATGAGCATTTGTCAAGCTTTTTTAAAAAACAAAAATGCTCACCATATTTGCTGTTAATACTGACAGTTTTGAGATTATAATTATTGGGATTAGGTGAGTAGATCGCCCATGGGGGTGGTGAATAAAGATTCTGAATTATTCAGCACTTTAAAAAAAATGTACTTAAAGCAGTGAGTGCAAAAAGTGTATCTGAGCAGCTGCAAAATTTGTTTAATGAGGGGTATATATCTCTTGAAAGCTAAAAGCGAGTCTTCAGAACTGTGAGTTCCACAGCCTACTGAAAATCTTCAGAAACATTTTGCATATTTCTGGTATCTAGTAATTTCCCTCAGGTGTCGCATTAAAAATACTTCCCTTGGATCCAGCTCAACACCATGTACCAATAAAGGAGAATATTTGTAGCTCAGGATTGAAATGAAGGATCCTTGGTGCTCTCTGAGCTTGGTTGTTTCTGGCAGACATTTAATTACCAAACTAGTACAACAGCCAAGCAGGCAAAGCCCCAAGAACCCCTCAACAGCATGTAGTTTTCTCAGCAACAACGTGGAGATGATTTGCCTTGTACTAAGTCCAATCCTGCTTTGGCACCAGGAAGAATGGATATATTGCTGAGACTAGTCACATTGCAAACTATATTTCTATGGTGGATTTTGCACCCTATGAAGCAGGCTTTTCAGGGGAAACAGTATTTGACTGTTTGAATGTAACAAAGGCAGTGGTGGCGAACCTATGGCACGCATGCCAGAGGT